>CAHIKZ030000569.1:0-20000 GCA_903632075.3 Acanthosepion pharaonis
ATTAATCTTACATACGGCGATTTTTAGGCCTTTTTTTGTTGGTTATGTTTCCATTAGATAAATCTAAGTTGTTTAGCTTAATCTAATCTATGGTGTTAGATTTATCATCTACTATAGAAAGTATAAAATATCTAATATAAAAAAATAATGACTATATATAATGATATTAAAATATTGTTCACCTAAAAGATATTAAATTCAATTCTATATATTAGATTAATTAAGATGTCTATTGAGTGCCTGTACACTCACTATTGTAGTTGTGTAGACATGGGTTTGCAATTTTTTTTTCAAATCAGTGTATGATTTAAAGGTGCCATAATTTGAACGATTTTTTGTTCAAGGAATTTTGGTAATCGTAGTCATACCAAGAATGAAAGTAGTGTCTGTGTTACAGCTTTCCAAAGAATGACAGGACGTAGACAAAGGAATTTTAACTACCACGCAGACAACAATCTATGTTTCTGAGATGAGGTATTGTAACTATTTAAACCACTTACATAATTCGGGCTGTTGTCCTCATCTTCATTGTCATATTCACGATGTTTCCGCCGTTGTACGCTCCGGCCTTCTTCAGGATCTGTCTATATTTCTGAGATGAGGTATTGTAACTATTTACATCGATGGAATTGTTGTACTCATTGTTATTGTCATATTCATGATATTTCGGCCGCTGTACGCTCCGGCTTTTTCGGTTCGAAATTCCAAGAAAAATGTCCTGAATATAGTAATAAAAGTTGGGACAAAAATCGGAACTATATAAATAGTTTAAATACCACTCAGACATCAGATTGGTTCTTGATCATGACTGTGATAGACGAAAGTACTTGAATAATACAATAACAAAATATGAACTTTGGACAGATTATCCACAACTTTGAGCGTAATACTCAACACATAAAAAATTGGAAAATATGAACAAAATTAAACAGACGGACACTGTCAGTTCTTCATAATTCAATTCATTTGGATGGATATTTTCTGTCTAAATATAACTATTCGTTTTTATTTTAAATCATTTCATGATGATAGTTTAGCCACAACTTCGATTGCAATACTCAACACCTTAATCAAAAACTGGAAAAATATGAAAAAATTAAACAAGTAAACTTGTCCATTCTTTTTTATCAAACTTGTTAATATATATATTTCTTATCTCTTTACTTCTCCTTTTTTTCTTTTTTTCTTTTTCCTTTTCTCCTTTTTTCTCATATCATTTCCGGTGATTTGACCGATTAAATAGATCAATATCTGATCCTTACCCCCGCCTCTTCAATATTAAGTATTGTAATAATAAAAATAGAAATAAATTTTAAAATTCTCCCTTCCCTCTCTAAATTCGATCATGTCTCTCACACTTCCCCTCATCTCCCTCTATGTCACCTTATATAAGCTTAATACTCCCCTTCAAAAGTGTAAATTTTAAATTAATTTTTTTCACCCTAGAAAGTGAAGTCTGAAGATCCAGAAAAAATTTAAAAAAACTCTGAAATAAATTACAACAAATGAAACCTTAAAGTGGTCTGTTTTTCTTTAGATTAAAAAATAATATATATATATATATATATATATATATATATATATATATATATATATGAAGAAATATAGTTTTATGGTGTGGTATATTTATAAGATAAAGTGCTCAATATCAGAGATAGAGCGTATGTAAATATAAATATAAAGTGAACATTGAAGTCAACACTCAGAGGCGACAGGCTGTTTCATGATAGACGCAATCGTCAAGCTGCCTGACGATTGCTTCAGCATGAAACAGCCTGTCACCTCTGAGTGTTGACTATATATATATATATATATATATATATATATATATATATATATATATATATATATATATATATATATATATATATAGAGAGAGAGAGAGAGAGAGAGAGAGAGACATACTGCTTACTAATTTTATATTTGTGTGGAAACCTAACTACCACACAGTCAGTGCATCGGTCCTTGATAATGACAGCGAAACTGGAAAATACTTCAACAAAAACAGCAAAATATGATATCCACAACTCTGAGCGAAATACTGAAGGCATATTCCAAAATTTGAAAAATATCAACAATTAAGCAGACGGACCATGTCGGCTCTTTTTTTGCAAAATTGTTCGGATTAACATAAACATTTCACCGTAAATACCTTCCCAGCGGACCCCCAAGAAATTCCTCCCACATAAGAGTAAAACTTTAGCTACAGGTTGCGGCAGAAATACCTCGCAGATAATAATAACACATTAGCTATAGGGTGTGGTAGAATTAACTTCTACATGATGATACGATATTAGCTAGATCAAGGCACCATTGCCACTTGCTTAATTTCAGTAGCGCCAAACAGGTGATAGTTTAAATTGTGGGAAGTAATTCTGCCACATACTGTAGCTAATGGCTTACCATTATGTGTGGGTGTCTTTCTGGGAGCTATCTGAGGGGGAGTATTTCTTCTGCTTCCTCTGTGTGTGTGTATGTGTGTGTGCGCGCGCGTGCGTGCGTCTGCGTCTGTGTTTGTGTGTGAGAGCGAGAGAGAGGGAGCTGTTACGTACGCACAACTTTTGGAACAACGATCGATAAATATGTCTTGCTCCTAAACCTATTAAAATAATCGATATGATAGATGAAGGGACATAAAATTGTCTAATAATATTAAGTTCTGTTTCATAAAAATTGATACGACAGACAGAAGTCGTTTAAAACATAAGAATAAGTACAAAACGTCTGCATTGCCTTTTCACTTGAAGTGCTTAAAGTGCGGTCCTCAAAATGCATCGTCAGCTAGTCCATTCCTCACCCGATGTCGCTGGAAGCAGCAGAAAAACACAATGATTTCTCTAATATTTATTGATCTTATAAAATGTGCGAGTCGCAAACATCCGCTTGTTCGAAAGGCGCGATTTATTGTTCTGGCCGACCATAACCAAGATTTATTGGTTTTGTTGACTGACTTTGCTCGTTTGAAAGTGTTTCCTTAGGAGCGCGACAATTTCCGTTGTCTAAATTACAATGTGCAAAACAAAGCAATTGCCAAGACCGCCGTTTTCATTGGTTATAATGTAGGAAGGTGGGTGTTTTTTAGGCAATTAATCGCTACGGTTAACAAAAGGAAGAGACAAATATTCCATCGGGATAAGAGCGGTGTTTACAGTGGACGACGGAATATTTAAATGGAATATTCATTTCGTATGCTTAAATGGAAAATAATCTCTAACACAAATATTATTAAAGATATCCTTCACTTATAGATATAAACGTTTACCCCTTCAAGCACATATATACAGCTACGCACTGACACATGCATTTATACATGTATGAATGATCTAATGATTAGAGGCTAGAAAAAAGAGATCAGTGAGTGTTCAACTTGTAGCCGTTTTTGATAAATTACTTCCGCAAAAATATCATTGATAAACATCCGTGTCCATCTTACTACCTCTATTTATGAGTTAAAACTATCTCAGTTCAAAAGCTTACGGGGGATGTTTAGAGAGTGTTATCAGTTCTTCCGAAACGTGTGGCTGGTTGTACATAAGTCTTAACCACAATAATCGATTATCTATTGGTAACGTGGCAGTTCTGTTTTAAACACTGAATCTGTACGTTGAAATCGATGAGAAACCCTAATCTTTAATACTTTTTCAGCTTCCTCCCTGCTAGTTGGAATGGATTTAGACAACAAAACCAATGCTAATTCGGTTTCCTTAGGATTCCTCCAGCCACATCATTATTATCCCTCCAGATATCGCCTTAATATACCTACGGCGCTCTATTTTTATACCTCCAATTCTCGCGCTAATATTTTTTCGGCGTTCTGTTTATTATTCCACCAATAGCGTCTTTAGTTTCCCTCCAGGTTTTTAAATAATATTCCACCAGAATATTTCTTATTATTACTTCAGCTGATAAATGCAGCTAACAATTGCATGACAAACACCCAACTTTGATACATTATAACTGGAATTTGTTCATCATTTCATCAGCTGTATTTAATAGTATTTTTATTATGAAAAACACGTTTAAATGGCTGATAGATATATCTGAGTGGATTATTGCGTTAGCGTTCTTGATCAGAATACACGGATTTTATTATTTAAGTTTGGGATCTGAAAACACCATTGCCAAGTAACGGCGACTTATATTCAACGTTTCTACGTCTTTGATTTTTTTTCCTATTTTTCATTTATTTCCGAGATTGCGATTTTACAAGGTAATTTATAAACATCTTCATTATAAAATTATAATATAACTGACACAACTATAATATATATATATATATATATATATATATATATATATATATATATATATATATTTATATATATATATATATATATATATGTCTGAAATATAAGATTTAAGGATAATTTAACATATTTTAATCCACAACTTATATTAACTAATGATAATAATAACAATAATAAAATTGAAATAGAAATCTCAAAAATGTGGCACATGGGAACATCAACAATCCCTGTTGTAGTTGGAGCCCTCAGATTGGTTGGAAAAGATTTCAGTAGACTAATTGAAGGGATTAAAGAAATAAGAAAAATTGTTTTCACGAGTACAGCCCACCACGTTGCGAAGGGCTTTATCTATGTAACATTTTTTTTGTTTTTTTGTCAGTGAAAAATGTCATGATGCCATTTCTAACCATAGGTATCTGGGTGGGACACGTAACGAAATGTGTACACACCAGAAATAAAAGGAAATAAATTATTATTAATAATAATAATAATAATAACATTCAATTATGAAGGAAAAAATCAAAAAAGAATACTTTTAATACTAGAAAGCGAACTTAATGGGGCGAATAAAATGAAGGCTATCAACAGCTTAGCTATACCTGTAGTAACTTACAGTTTCAATATTATTAAATGGAAGTTGAATTACATTAAAAGAGCGAACGCCGGGACCAGAAAAATGCTTACCCAAATGAGGACGCACCACCCGAAATCAGATGTTGATAGGCTTTATGTACCAACAACTTTAGTAGATCGAGGTCTAATCGCACTTGAATTAACTCTAAAAACTACAACAAACGGAATGAAAGCCTACCTCACAAAAAAGACCCTCTTCTACAAACAGTAAACCACCAAATCCATGCCATCCACAATGAAGCTGCACTATTCAAAACAGCTTAATATACCTAAAATCATAAAAAAAAAAAAACAAGCGAATACAATCTACGGCAAACGAGTAAAGCAGAAGACAAAACAAATGGCCAAATGAAATTGCAACAAAACTGGGAGGACAAGGCGCTACGTGGCAAATACATGAAAAGAACGAAAGAAGCCGATGTAGCTCAACAGAAAAGACATCAGTGGCTGAGGTTCATCGGGCTGAAAGCTGAAGCAGAAGGCCTAATTATTGCGGGTCAGGATCAAATCTTTGCAACCAGATCTTATCCATGTCACATAATCAAGGATGGTACTAACCCGAAATGAAGGATTTTGGGAAAATATGATGAAACTGTCGACCATATTATCTCAGGATGTCGAAACCACTGAGAGATTTTATGACAACCAACCAGACACAGTTACCTAAAAAAAAACGATGTAACTATCCTCCTGGACATGCCAATTCAAACTGACAGGGAAATAAGTGCTAATGGATTTGATATTGTCACAAAAGAGCAGTAATTCAGCAAGTGTATGTCTATTAGCATAGCAGTACCATCTGAGAGAAACACTTCCATAAAATTATCGAAAAATTGTCCGAATACAAGGACCTGGAGATCGAGATTAACATGATGTGGGGAATGAAGACTGAGATTGTACCAACAGTAATCGGAGCTCTGGGCCTCGTGAGAAAAGGAATGAGCAAATTTACTAACAGTATCCCAAGTAATATCAACATACAAGTCGCCCAGAAAATTGCCCTATTAGGAACATCGCATGTACTAAGAAAAGTGTTATCAATTAAATAGTAATTCTCCTATAGGGCCTAAGTACCATAGTTTAGACTCGGCTCTACAGAATAAAAAGCAGGAAATATAACACACGAATAATAATAATAATAATAATTCCTTCCTTATAACCAATGAAAACACGAGTCCTGAAGGTTATCTGGCCTTCTGTAATTATTTTTTTTCACTCCAGCAAGATAATACTGCCACTAAGGCACAAAGAGTTACTAAGTGCTACAGACTATGGGGAAAATACTGTTAAGGAGAGAGAACAACAAAAGAACACAAATTAAGGAGACATAAGATAACGATTGATAGTGCACTTAAATTTTTAAAGATAAAAGTTGACTGTTAAGCAAGAAAAGATTTCCGTAATCGAGAAATGCAATACAAGAAACTGTTAGCATAGAACTTACGGTTACATCGATCTATTTTAAGTGTAATATAATGAGACCTTACCGCCAATCTAGCACTTCGCTTAAGTTTATAAAGTCTAGATACCATCAAGGTAAATAAATCAGAACTATGACTATGAAAATATTTAATGAAAATGTAGAGAGAAACGATATTACGTCAAACAATCAGAATTTATTTCTTCGTCCGTATTCTTAATATTCCTCAAGAATGTTGGCTTATGATCCGAAAGGCTTCAAATCACCCTTTTCTCTCTGAATTCGCTAAATATTTTGTATTTTTTCAAAATCATTATCTCAGATCTAATGAATTCACTCATATTCGAAGTTCACTTTTTTTCATTACATGATGCTGAGAAGTTTTATTATAAAAATTAATAGTCCGTTTTTATATACGACTTTAAGAAATCCCTACTGCAGTTCTACAATATATATTAATTCATTGATTGTAACAAGTACAAAGGAATTCAATATAATATTAACTTCTATGCATGTCTTTCATAAATACTTGTATTGATAGCACCTAGTAGCATAATGGTAAGATGCACTGAGCGTAAAAGTTGTCGCAATGTGTGGAAAAGAAAATGGAGTTGCGATTCCATTCGGAAAGCATATTTTCTTTATTTGAATACCGAAATTTATAGGCTGGTAGACATGAATTTCACTGTTAAAAACATGTCTAAACAAACAAACGTAGCTATCAAAACAACGTCCTCAGGAATAAGCCATATCTGATTAAGTATTTATACAAATACATACACAAACACACACACACACACACACACACACACACACACACACACACACACACACACACACACACACACACACACACAAGTGTGTTTGTGTGCGCGCTTTATCAGATGTGGTTATTTATTTTTTGTAAAAAGTGTCATATTTAACAGTTAATTTTTCACTATATTATACTAATTAGTAGCTGACGTTACGTAGTAATATCTCGTCAGTAGCACCAGAAAACTTGGTTTACATTACTTTATGACTATCTACAAAGTGTGTGGAAACAAAGGCTGAAAACGAGGTAAATGAAATGTTTCATTTTAATTAAATAATTATCAACTACATAGCGTATAATGTTAGGAAAATTAATGAAAAAAGGGAAGACGTTTCAGTAAATTGCTTACTCTTTTAATTAAAGGAGCAATTTTAAAAGTTAAATTATAATCTGACCAATTACAATGAGCCACTAATGCGCTAAGTGACTTGTTTATAAAAGATCCCTTTTGTGTTCATGTAACCTTTTATTTAAATTCCTTGTGTTTTTCTGATATATAAAAATTTATATATGATTTTTCCCATTGTATAGCGAAATTTTGTATTGTAACTACTCATAGACACACGCATATATATATATATATATATATATATATATATATATATATATATATATATATATATATATTTTGCTTAGCGTATTATGCACTTTGTTTAGTTATTTTACTTTACTCGTGTCGGAGGTTTTCTTTGGACTCTGAACTTTCATTCTAGACGATTATTTTCACCGGTAGTACATGTTCTCAGTTCTTTCTTTTTTTCCCTTGGATATTAGTTTGTTCATTAACAAGCTAAAACACTTAAGGTTTCGCCGGACGAGTTACATTTATAAGTTTATTAGTGTTATATATATATATATATATATATATATATATATATATATATATATATATATATATATATATATAAAATCAGTTATAGAAAACATCGAAAAAATAATTCTAAAGAAAAGTAAAAAAATACACACTCATGAATCGAAACCCCTTGTAAATGCAAAGCAAAGTATGAATCTCCATTAAGCTACAATAGCTTGCAAAACAAGAAGATATATCAAGCCGACGTAAAATCTGTAAATAGCTTTCAAAATACGTATGAAAAGAAACAAAAAACTACTCATAGTTAATATGTCAATAGCACAACACTTTCTAAACGTATATGGGAAAATAAAACCGAAGTATACCAAAAATATCACCGGAAACAATGAAAATAGCAATAGTCTACAAAAATACATCCAAAAACTGTAAAGGATAAATGAGAAAATATCTATCATCACCTACCCAGAACAATAGAAATTACTAAATAATCAATAAGAACCTACCTCAAAATGCAGACACGAAAATAAACATTTACTACCATAGTTATAAAACGAAAACTAAAAACGAATCCACAGATAATTCGTTCATGAAAAATGCAAATATGTTCTCTGTATACAACGCTGATAATGTAACAGATTCTAGAAAATTCAATACTTAAAGATAAGCAAAGAACATGCATAATACCACTCTGAAAAAGTTAACAAACACTATAAGATAGCTACATACATACCCCCAATTATTTCTATTCTAAAATAATTTGAAATATAACTTAATAGCTTTAGCATAATACAATAGTCTTATTACATATACTGCATCATTGACAGCATCTATAAATACTCGAGACAAAACAGAATCACAAAACAAAACATACTTGGCCTGAAGATTGCATTCAGCTATGAAACAAATTGTTGTTGTCAGTGTTAAACTCAACGTAACTTCCCTTTTTATATATATATATATATATATATATATATATATATATATATATATATATATATATATTATCTCAAATAACAACTTTAAAGAGACTGTTTGACCAACACAAGGAATGTTAAAAGATTCATGTTAAAATGATTAAAAAAATCAAAAAAATCAAATGAAAACTACAGACAAAAGTAAATTTTCTCCAGCAAGACATTCGTTTCTGTAGTTTACTGCTACGAACAAGCAGAAATATTTCTCCTCCCGATGATGGCCATTTCGGCCGAAACTAGTCGAGGAATCTAAATGAAATAATAAAAAAACGAAAGAATATTAATCTACAACCCAGTGTGTCTGAAGATTTTAATTTTTTAATATTTTTTATTGTTCAATATATATATATATATATATATATATATATATATATATATATATATATATATATGATGTGAAATTGAACATTATTTTACCTCGCCAAACTTCCTAAAATATTATATATGGATATAAATATATGGTATATATCCACGCATGCACCCGTCGGATCATTGACTGCCGGACCCTTTCAAATACTCCCACATGGTGTTAAATGATCTCACAGGACCCATGACACGTTGATCAAGAGTTCCGCATTATTAAAGTCTGCTGCATAAACCAATTGTTTTATGTGACCCCTCACACATAAAAATCCAAAGGATTGTGGTCGGGGAAACGTACAGGCCATGGACTCGGTTCATCTTTCATGCTAGATGTCAGCCAGTGCATCGCGAACTATATGGCTAAAATGTGCTCGAGCCCCATCAGGTATGAACTATATGCGTTTTCCTATTAGCAGAGGTACATCCTCTAGCAGTTCTGGAAGTGTGTTCAAAATAAAATCCCTGTAAACAGCACCCTTTCTCCATGCTGGGAAAACATATGTACCTACCAAACACATATGGAGTAGCTCACATATTAATCGTAAATTAATGCTGGTGTCTAGCCTGTATTGTACCACTGGGATTTCAAATCTCTTTAAATATTGATATTCCATTTTCTCCAAAAGTTGCCTCAACCGCAAACAAGATAAAGAGACAAACCACGGATCGGCAGTTTGTGCAATAAACCCTCGGCAAAAGTTCTCCCGTGGTGAGTGATCAGAGGACAACAAACACTGCATATGTTTCAAATGATAAGGATACAGGAACTGCTCTTGAAGAACTCCCCATGGGGTAGTATGTGATAGGGCCACGCGACGATAAGATTGGATGACTCGGCTGCCTTCGGTTTGGAAACACAATTTGTTACAACCGTGCAGTCTCGAGTCCATTATCATTCACGCGGCCTTATGTAAAAATCATATCTGCCTCCTCACGATATGAATATGTTGCCATTGTTAAACGGAACACTTCTATGGTAACTCAATACAGCACACGTTAAACATTGAAGACAGACTAGCCACAAATGTACACGAATGACAAATGTAACCTAGTCTACATTGCAACACAGCGTCATCTACTGAAACTTTCTTTAAACTTAATAATAAACGAAGGGTTTCCGGACATATTTTGAACATTTGTCCTTGTTTTGGTATGAGGAACCCGCCCCCGAATTTTGTAAAAGTATTATTGATGTATCATATATATATATATATATATATATATATATATATATATATATGTGTGTGTGTGTGTGTGTGTGTGTGTGTGTATGTGTGTTTGTTTGTGTGTACCTGTTATCTGCAGTCGCTTTGTTGCTGTAAGTTACAATCTTTTCAATTCTCTTGGTTGACTGATAGTCTAAGGATAATACATGTGGCTATCGATCATTCAGAAGTTTATAACGCCTTACCTCTCAGCCTCATTAATTTCTACAATCCGCCCATACACCGACAAAGAAATCTTTGATGTGCAAATATCCGGGTCACTGGGCAAACTCCAATGTAAAACGTCTACGTTAATTCTCCATATATTAAGATCTCCCTTTCTCTCTCTCTCTCCTCTCTCTCGCTGTGTATATATATATATATATATATATATATATATATATATATATATATATATATATATATATATATTAATGATCAGATCATCAACGTCATTTGTTATTTTTGCTAGGCTCAACTGAATGAGAATCGTACAATAGTAAATTCACCCCGTGACCGGGTTGCTGCTTTTGTTAAAGGGAACGTTTGTAAATATTATTTCTTGGGGGCTATTTTATTTTTCTTTGCTTCTCTATTTTTTATACATGTTCAAGGATAATAGGACCTTCTTTGGAAGACGAAAGTAACGATAAAAAAAAAAGAAATTATAAATTTTTATCTTTATTGGTCAATAAATTTAGTATTGTCCACAGGGATTATATATTAATAAAAATATTTAAAACGAGTGTGATCGTGCCTATTAAACTTCAGGTATATACACCAACACGCACGCACGCACACACACACACACACACAACAACAACAACATACTTAGTTGCGATAATAGTGTGAACTATATATATATATATATATATATATATATATATATATATATATATATATGTGTGTGTGTGTGTGTGTGTGTGTGCGCGTGTATGTGTGTGTGTTGAATTCTATGTTCATTCTTCATATATAGGTACCTTCAAAGAAAAAATACGTTCTTAAAATGAAAAATATTTTTTTAAATATTTATTTAAACTTTATTTGAATTACAGCAAATTATTTTTTTTTATTTTAGAAGTATTAAATAGAGAGAGAGGTAGAGAGAGAGAGGGGGAAGAGAGAGATAAATGGATAAATATACTTTGTGGTTTCATGTACGTTTCATCTTTAAAATACTGCGTTTTCATATACTCTACGATGTGGTACTTCAGTTTCCATATTCGACTAATTGGACTTGCTGTACACATATAATCACAAAATTATAAAAAAAAAATCTTTAGTAAAGGTCAACTAAATCCGAAAACTCTAAGTCATCAGACATTTCATGAAGATGATATATATATAATACATTTTTATGTTTATACATTCTTTTTAATGATACAAATATTAAAGCAAATGCTCTGGGGTTTTTTTATGATAAATAACATCTACCGGCCTGAATATTCGAGAAATTTTCATAGAAAATATTCGTTCCCCGACAGGAATCGAACCTGTATCCTATACTGAACCGTCATTTTAGCCTGACGCGTGTCAACCGATCGAGCCACGGAGAATCGTTCGATTAGCAAGGCTAAATTACAGTTCCGATTGCTCCTGGCCTGATGATTGCGTCTAGCATGAAACAGCCTGTCGCTTCTAAGTGCTGACTTCAATGTTCACTTATATATATATATATATATATATATATATATATATATATATATATATATATATATATATATATATATGAATAAAAAAAAAAAAGAAAGATTGTCATTGACGCATTTCAACCTCAGATGGACTTATTTTATTTTGTAATAAGTATTTATAAACAAATAAAAATATTGTAACTTTTTAAAAAGAATTTAAATTTAAGAACGCTCAATAATATAAATCAAGCTTACTTTAGAGTCAAGGAGATAGATATTATTTAGTGTTGGCTGTTAACCTAGTATTATAATGGCTTCAAGAATGTTAAGTTTTTACTTACATCGAGTCTTTTATAATATTATAATAATATATGCATGTATACATATATATATACATTATCTATCTATCTATCTATCTATCTATCTATCTATCTATCTATATCTATATATATATATATATATATATATATATATATATATATATGTGTGTGTGTGTGTGTGTGTGTCTGTGTTAAATATCAGATATAACTAAAATATCTCTGTATAAGGACAATATGAATAAAGGCAAAAGGAAAACTTATTTTAGCCGAAACGTTTCGCCTCGGATGAACTTTATCAAAGCAAATGTAAGGATTTTCCTTTGCAGTAAATATTTATAAATGTAAGAAGATTGTTAGGTTCAGAATTTCTTATTTCAAAAACGTTAATAAATACACTTCAGGTTAATTGAAACGTCATGGTAAATAACAAAAATAAGTAAATGTTGAATTTTATAAATTTTCATAATGTAATTATTATTTTCATTTTTTTAGTTTTGGGATTTATTTATTTTTATACATTTAAAAAATAGACCGTCATGTATTTAACCGTTTTCCTTCATTTTTTAACATTTCTCATAGAGTATTTATTACAGGAACGGAGAAATTTGAAAAAAAAAGCTAATTATTAAGCAATGGAACAATGGAAAAGTTACAGAAATATCTCCAGTGACACGAACCTTTTTCAACAATTAGTTCATTTATTGCAAGATTTAAAAGACGTAATACTGTTGAGAACAAAGGCAGACCCGGTGCTCCCAGGAAGATCTCTCCCAGATTACGAAGGAAGTTGATGCGACAGGTCCAAAATAAACCAATGGCCATCAGACAGGACCTTCAGAATGATCTGTGTTTGTCAGGAGTTAACGTAACTAAGTAAACGATTAGTAAAGAACTACGCAGAGACGGTAAAATTCGCGCTCCCCAAGAAAGACACCACACTTTTTGAGACGGCATAGAGATGCTAGGTTGAAATTTGCAATAGAGCATAAAGATAAGGAAAATTTATATTGGGAAAGAGTTCTTTGGACAGATGAGGGTAAAATTGAGTTGTTCGGTCGCAATTCCCTGAATTATGTATGGAGGAAAGACGGCGAGGCATACGCATCCAAGAACACCCTACCAACTTTAAAAATTTGGTTGGGGTAGTATTATGGTTTAGGGCTGCATTTCGATGTGATGTGTTGGTAAACTATCAATTATAAACAGTAGAATAAATGCAGAAATATATCAACAATTCCTAAGCGAAAATTTATCGCTTTCTGTAGAGAAACATGGGGTTCCTCCTGATTGGATCTTCCAGTAGAACAATGATCCCAAGCATACTGCTAAGAGTACGAAGAATATGACTTGCTAATAACAACGTTAACATCATACAATGGCCCAGTCAGTCGCCGGATTTGAATCCAATAGAAAATTCATAGTGGTTTTTAAAAAATAAGATCCGTGAAAACAAACATGAAAAACCTGAAGACTATTACTCAGGAAGAATGGGACAAAATACCTAGTAAACTATGTGAATCGTTAATTACGGACGACAGGAAAAGATTGGTTGCTGTTGAACTTAATAAAGGCTTTGCTACAAAATATTAAATCGAGAAAATATGATTTTGTTCTGCTGTACGATCATTTTTACACCCCTATAAATTTAAATATTGCTATATTTTCTTAACCATCGAATATTATTTAGTTTCATATGCATACATTTTTAGTATGCAATCTGATACAGTGGATATATTCCCGTTTTGTTAATTTAATATGTTACAAGTAAAAAATATGAAATATTTTCATGTGTACGCTCACTTATTCAACTATATATATATATATATATATATATATATATATATATATATGTTTTAAAATATAAAATAAACTAAAGGTTCAGTGCAATCTAAGATTTTTTTTTTTTTCCAATTGTCATACCATATATATATATATATATATATATATATATAGAAATATAGTCTTAAGGTGTGCTATATTTACGGGATAAAGTGCTCAATAACATAAAGCGTGTGTAAATATAAAAGTGAACATAGAAGTCAACACTTAGAAGCGACAGTCTGTTTCATGCTATATGCAATCTTCAGGCCTGACGATTGCATATAGCATGAAACAGACTGTCGCCTCTAAGTGTTATGTATTTATATATATATATATATATATATATATATATATATATATATATATATATATATATATATATATATATATATATATATATATATATATATATATATATATATATATATATATATATATATATATATAACCGTGTTTGAAATTGAAGCCCCAATTTATTTTATTTTAAACAATCTCGGAGAAACGTCAATGAAATATACTCTCCCAGGTAAATTGAATTAAATTCAAAGGACATTCTCATCGATATTTAAGCAGACGAATTCTGGGCATACACGACTAAATTTAAAATTGTTAACGTTATTAATCAATAAATCTTTTGCTTTTGCTTGGCTCTGTTTGTATAATTTCTGAATATCTTTTTTTTTGGTTTTTTCTCTTTCCTTATATTTTTTTTGCTTTAATTTTGTTTACTTTTTATTTTCCATTTAAGTGGGGCCGCATCCAACTTCTAATTTGTATCAAGAATTAATGACTTTAAAAAATACATAAACAATCATTTTGTCCAGTGTAAAGAAACAGAACGAGAAAGATTAATCCTATTCTCAGAGAGTACAAATCTTAGCAAGACATTATTATAAAAAGCTGTGGCATATCATGTTTCGCTGGCGGTACATAATAAGTGAATGGATTAAATGTGTGGAGGTATAATGGCTTTGAAAAACCCTGCTAAGGAGGAGGAGTAAATAAAGTATATAATTTATACCAATCCTGAGCAAATGGACAAGTTACGATTTTGATGAGTGAGAACTCATGATCGAGTCGGAATTTCGTAGAAAGGTGAGAAAAGGTGAAAAAAAAAAGGTATGTTTATTATAGAGGGATGAAAACAAAGTTAAAATATGATGCATGTGTGAAAAGTTTGTTGGCAAACATAGCAAATGGATGAACGGATAATTGAATGCGAGGAAGTGTTTATTTATTGCGGTAGCTAAAGAAATTTTAGTAGAATGAATTCACTAACATTTATGACCCCGTTGAAAATAAAAATAAATGTATGAAAGAATATTCGAGATAGAAAGTACAAAAAAAAGAAAAGGAATAATGTGAACAAAAAAGGTTAAACATATCAGTCAGTTGAAATAATGTAACTGGTTAAAAAAAAGAAACAAAGAAAGCAGAAAATTCAAATATATAAACAGAAAGGAGAGAAAACAAAAGAAAGAAATTGAGAAATAACACAAAAATATATTAAAAGAAAGAAAACGAGAAAAGCAACAGGAGAAAAATTAATGAAAGAAAACAATTGATAATTAAATAAGTGAGAAAAAAAAACATAGAAATTAAGAAAAAAGAAGAAAATAAAGTAATTGAGGGAAAAAAAGGAAAAATTGAGAATGGAGGAATAATTTTAAAAAGATTAACAGGAAGTAGGAATCTGAGAATAAATGAATACAGAAAGAACGAAAGAAGAAATAAAGAAAGTTAGAAATTAAGAAAAATAAAAAAATGTAGAAAACAAAGAAACTGGGAAAAGGAAGGAAAATTGAAACAAGAAAAAAAATTAAAAAGGTTAACAGCAAGAAGAAATCTAAGAAAAAAGATAGAAAGAAAGAAAGTTAGAAATTAAGAATAAAATACAGAAAATGTTAGAAATTAAGAAAAAAGTAAGAACATGCAGAAAATAAAGTAACTGACAAAAAAGAAAGAAAAACTGAGAATGAAGAAATAATTTAAAAAAACAGGGGGAAAGAATTTGAGGATAAATAAATAAGTAAATAAAGTAAGAAATTAAGAAAGAAAGAAAGAAAGAAAGAAAGGACGAAAGAAATAAAGAAAGAAAGAATGAGGAAACTAAGAAAAATTAAAGAAAGAAAGAAAGAAGCAAACAAACTGAGAACAAAGAAAGTTAGTAAAATATTAGCAAGAAAGTTTTAGTAGCAGTGATGGATGGATTCATTCAAAAAAAAATATTGAATTCCGGATACCTCATTTGAATTTACTCGCTTCACGGCTCATAATGCTTCAATGAACATTTTCTATAAAGCAGACGACAGCCCACTTTTGATGGAAATGTTTTTTTTCTTGGTATTCCTATACGCTGTTCACAAACTTTGTTACGGATAATTCCCTATACCCTTATTTTGCGATTAAATCTTTCTCCCCACAAGTTTAATAATGAGTCCTTCCTTCGGATTTTACATGTTTAATTACAAGGAAAAGCTTATTTGATGTAGTTTTATATTACTCTCTCCTACGTGTGTGGCTATGATACTTCCAAGCCTGGTATGTGGTCTTTCTTGTCATTATTTCTTGTCATTTGCCATTGACTGAACTGTAAATAACTGGCGTGTAATATTGTATTAGCACAAGTGATACTCGATTGGAAAATGATAGAAAATCTTTTTTTCTTCTTTGTTGTCTTGTTATGCAAATGGATGAAATAATATAGTCATTATTTTCTTACGCAAAATACTTATATTTTAAAAAGTAAACAATATTTCTTTATTCGATCACTTGTTCAGATATTTGTAAAATATTTTCCGTGTTAACATTAGGATAGTCAAAGTTTAAGTTCAATGATACAATTATATATTCCAGTCTTAATAGTAAGTCCTATAGGTGCGACAAATTAAAATTGATAGCTACTCTATAAAATTACCCGTAATCAGTTGTTAACTGGGGCAAGGAATAGCTCTAAAAATAAAATGCTATCATTTAATCCCTATCGAGAACCTTCCTTTTTTCCCATCAACATGACTGGCGCTAACCTGTAAGAGAACACTTCATTGTACCTTCTAAGTATCACGTTTTCCAATGACATCATTACCCGTAATCAGTTGTTAATTGGGGCAAGGAATAGCTCTAAAAATAAAATGCTATTTTTTAATCCCTATCAAGAACCTTCCTTTTTTCCCATCAACATGACTGGTGCCAATCTCTAAGAGAATACTTCATTGTACCTTTTAAGTAACACGTTTTCCAATGACATCATATGGACTGATTATATTGAAACTATTCCTTGTTTTTCAGCTGTGAAAGTTGGTTTACTCTGTCGTACCAAAAAAATTTTCCCGTCAGAATCCATCTTCCACACACACACACACACACACACACACACACCCACACACACACACACACACACACACACACACACACACACACACACACACATATATATATATATATACTCGCACTAAAATTTTATTTTTTATACCAGGAGTTGTATTTTCCGATTCCTTTTTGAATTTGCAGGTCTGATGAATTGGATCGTGATTACGATTTCAATGTAATAAATTATAACCATGGAATATTAGTGTTTGAGCCTCTTATATTATATTCTTACTCTGTCCTGGACATTGGGTTCTCCGTGGATTCTACCCTTTTGAAATTTATATATATATATATATATATATATATATATATATATATATATATATATTATATGTGTCTATATATATGTGTGTATGTTGATCACTAATATCATCTATCTATCTATCTATCTATCTATCTATCTATCTATATATATATATATATATATATATATATATATATATATATATATATATATACGAATACTGCTGTCATATATGGCATACTGTTCCGGCGATGTATCTTGATATTCTCGACAAAATCCGAAGAAGATACTATAATATAATCGACCCTGACCTGGCATCTCGAATTCAGTCACTTCTCTACCGTCGTAATGTGGTTTTCTCTGCTTTGTTTTATCTTTTTTTAAAAATTCATGTTATTTGTTCTTAAGCAGCCCTTTTACTTGCTAACTCGACCGCATGAATTAAGACCAGTGGTATTAAGGCCACATCGTTTTAATGTTTAAATAGCTATACGTAAACGTAAATTCTTTCGAATAGTTGTCGCATTTCTCGTCTGTGGAAATCTCTTCCGATTTCTTGCTTCTATGTCACTTACGATCTTCAAACATTTAAATGCAACGTCAATCGCACTCTTCTGTCTTTACCTGTTTTTTTTATTGTCCTTTCTCCTCACTAAATATTTCACATTCTCTTTCACTTCCAGTCACCCCCCTGTGTCTTAGTGGCATTATCACCTTGCTTGTGATGAAAAGATTAAAAAAAGAGATTTTATCACTTCAATATATAAAGAAGAAGTGAATATATCTGCATCAAATTTAAGTGATCAATTTTTCTGATGTTTTATAATGTTTCTATAAAAAAGCATATTAAGACTTCAATGAAAGAGGAATATAACGACTATATGGTGCTGGAAGGTTTTTGCAGTTACTCCCGCTGGATAAACGAAATGACCGACTATTGTTCAGGTGGGTATGTGAGTGAAGAATTTGCAATGAAAAATAAGAAATCATATATTAGTTACTGTTATGGGGACCTACCTTCAAGGATAAAATAGACTCGTCTTATGATTATATTATGCGTCGCAAGAGGACTGTAGACAGAAGACGCGTTGACTACGGTTGAATACGTATATGTTTTCTGTCGAACACTCTGCTTTGGCAGAGAGGAACCAGAACGAGGATTTGCCGTAGGGCAAAGTTTCGTCCGGGGAGGTAGACAGGCCCTGAACCCGTCTAGGCGGGTTCAAAGGGTATATTTTTGGCCGAGCCTACGAGCTCGGAGAAACCCACATTAAACTCGGCCTTGTGCCACATACATTCCTGGTGGGGGGACTGTTAATTACCGAAGACGTGTTGACGACTGTACTTAGTCGTCAGACAGACGTGCAACACATCTGTATTCGTTCTTTTTGTTAATAATACGTTTTCACTGAATTGCTGAGTTCGAATTTTCTTTCGGACCTCTTCCGGGTCCACAACAGTTACGTCGTTTAAAAATTTGTTATCGATACAGCAATGGATTGGACCACGATTGACATTCTCTTTGGATCAAATGAAGAAATGTTTGATTCCGTTCCAAGCGAAAATTAATTAAGATTTTGTAGGAGTTTTACCAAGCTAAACAGCAATTAAACTATTTTTTTTTAATTTTATGTATTTTCTTATTTTGATGTTTGAACATTTTTATGCTAAGAATAAATAAATACTATATTTTTAAAGTTTCAAACAGAAGATTTTGTTCATTGAAAATCTTTCAAATACGCATAGTTTATATAATATATTATTTCGAAAACATTGTTTCAAAACAGGGATGCTTCTAATACATAGGTATTAATACAAGTCGTATCCATGAAAAGTTCACTGTTTTCATATTTTAATTTTTTGATTAATGTTTGTTGAAGCTTTGTACGAGGTCTACGACTAAAAAATAACCGTCGAATTTTCCTTTTAGGATCATTAAATATTAAAATCAAATATTAAATATAAAAGCATAACAACTTTAACAAAATATTGCAATATTGCAAAATATTGCAATAACAATAATAAGTATGAGTGTGGATCTTTATTTAGATATTTAAGAGGGTAAAATGGAAAAGATTTAAATTAACAAGGTTTTTCATTTCATCGAAGCAGACATAAAAACGCATGAGAGCATTATCGCGAACG
>CAHIKZ030000569.1:22500-32500 GCA_903632075.3 Acanthosepion pharaonis
GTACCGATCTTTTTTTATATAATTACAAATTGGGCTATCCGAGGTTTTTTTCCAAACGAATATTACTAGTAGAATAATAATATATATGAAGATAGGTAGATAAAGAGATAAATAGGTTTGTCATAGTTTCAGTTTAAACAAACAGTAAAGAACACTTTGCAAAATTGCTAGTTTTTCTTTTGAATTTCAGATTTTTAGAGTTTAAGGTATGTAAGTATATGAGAGGAATTCCCTTCCATTATTAAGAATTGATACCCACTCGAATATCTTCTTCTCTGTAGTTTGAAAGATAAGGAAAAAAAAGTTAGTCTACAGAAGACCAGACAATACGACATCTACAAGCTATTTCGGCATACATGTCAGTTATAAGCGCCGTGACGGTATGGAGGGGAATCGCAAAGTAACTGTCGATATGGTGAAAACGTTCAGTGTCGAAAACGATTTGATGGCCTGGTTTGTGAACGTGAAATTGGTAGCGAGACTGCAAAAAACCCCACAACATCGCAAACTTTATGTCCCTGTTTTTAGAAGGAGACGCTTTGACCATATATCTCCAGTTGACCGAAGAGGATCAACGGGATGTAAAGAAAATAGAGGCTGTTAAAAACAGCCTTTACGGACAGAGTTTTTTCTGCATATGCAAAGCTAGTGAAAATGCGGTGGACCGGCGAAGCCGTTGATGTGATCATGAGAGGGTGAGGGCGTGTAGTTTGAAAGATGAGGAAAAAATAAAGTTAATCTACAGAAAACCAAACAATACGACATCTACATTCTCAAATACTGTTGCTTGGTGGGACAGACTCGTGACAGAAGGTTTCTTAATCAATACAAGTTTCATCTCTAAGCTTAACCGTTTTATTTCCTACATAAGCTCATGAACTTCTTGCCTTTTCTTACGCTCATGCAAAACCACAGAGCAACCTTGAGTTTTGGTTAGACATTAGTTTAAAAAATGAAAAACGATTACCCCACATTCACTGTAATGCAAAACTGATTTCTAATGTTAAGAGGATAAACTATGACTAAAAAGATGGCGGGAAATTTAATTCATTTGCTTCTTAGCAACGTTTATTAGATAAGTAGTGGTGAAAAATGGAAAACAAATAAAATCTAGTTAAATAATTATGAAAAATCGAGTATAAAAATGAAAATGTAATCCAAAACAACTGAAAGAGAAATGTAATAGCGTGTTGAATTAATTGAGAATACGTTTTTAAATAAAATATTAACAGTTCTTTGAGATCTGGATTCAATAAATATCCATTCGAACGCATATAAATGCATGTAATTTGATCGGTAATTATTATTATTATTATTATTATTATTATTATTATTGTTATTATTCGCCTTGCTTTGATTTCTAGTGTGTACTTATATTATAATAACTATTATTATTATTACTATTATTATTACCATTATAATGATTATTATTAATATAATTACTATTATTATTATTACTCTTATTATTACTATTATTACGACTTTTATTACTATTATTATTATTATAACTATTATTATTACTATTACTGTTAGTATTACTAATAATATTACTATTATCATTATTACTATTATTATGATTATTATTAATATGATTACCATTATTATTATTACTCTTATTATTACTATCATTATTACTATTACTACGACTTTTATTACTATTATTATTATAACTATTATTATTATTACTATTAATAGTACTATTATTATTATCATTATTACTATTATTAGGATTATCATTAATATGAGTATTATCATTATTACTATTATTATTATTACTATTATTATTATTACTATTATTATTGCTATTATTACTATTTATTATTATTACTATTATCATTATTACTATTATTATGATTATTATGATTTCTATTATTATTATTACTATTATTATGATGATTATTAATATGATTACTATTATTATTACTGTTATTATGAGAATTATCATTATTACTATTATTATTTTATGATAGTTGTTGGTGTTAATAATAATAATAATGATAATAATAAGGCAGATTAAAAAAGAACAATAACATCAAAGATTGCAGTCTGTTGTCATTTACCGATTGACTTAATCTTGCCAAACATTTGCTTACGCCCATCGGCAAAATTTTCCGGTCGAATTACTTGTGCCGTAATAGAAGGAAACACCTACTGATTTTGTACTTAGCGAAACCCGAACGAAGTGATCGTAAATGTCGCATATGAGTGGGCCCGTGATAGCTTTGACGTCAATTGACCGCAGTAAGAGACTCACACCCAACAAACACCAAAATAAAAGGGGGGGGGGGCACCGACGCAAGAGTGAATATAAAAAACCACACGTTGTATAGAAACAAACGTTAAAGCGCAAATCTCTCGTATGTCATTGAATATAAAAAAAGAGATTCTCAAGAAACTATGTCCAGTGGAACAAGAGCACGGAATATAAATTTATTTTAGTGTCTTTACTTCATCCGATTATTTTCTAAGTGCACATGCAAACAAACCGTGTATACATATACACACGGGTATATGCATGAGTGTGCAAGTACACGTCTTTGGCTGTCTGTGTATGTGAGAATGGTGTGATCATTGTGACAATCAGATAAACATGATAGCAAATGAAGGAAATAAATTGTAAATAAATATAGATTAATTGGAATATATCGAAAATTGCAACGGCTAATATTACTATTATCATTATCAGTTATGCCATGGCAGACAATCTCATGTATATATATATATATATATATATATATATATATATATATTATAGGAGATTACGTTTAACTTAACTTTCGTAAAAGAGGCAACACTTTTTTAAAAAGATTTCTTTAGTTACTTACCATCGTCTGAAGAATACAATAATATTATTGAAACATGAAAGCTTTTGTGTAACGATTTCGAAATGTTTTTTATTATAATCTATTATGATAAATAATAATAATATATTGCTCTACTTTGTATTGAGCACTTTTTAAAAAATAAATGTAACGCACATTGGATTTTAACACCATCTTTTCTTTCTATATATATATATATATATATATATATATATATATATATATATATATATATACACATATATATATATATTATACACATATAAATATATATATATATATATATATATATATATATATATATATACGCTTTTATAATTAAGGAGTCATGAATCTTTGCTTGTGTTTTTTATATATTGAAGTGATAAAATCATCGTAATTAAGAGGCATCTGGTTGCGATAAAACAGTTTAAAAGGCGTCTTTATTTTATAAAAGCAAGTGTCCTCACAAATATGAAATAGATATTATTAAAAAAAAACATGATAAGAGTGCGAAAATGTAACATATAATTCGCTGGTATATAAATGTTATTAACATAAGACAAATTTTAATAGATAATTCTGTGTAAAATAAAGTTGGTTATGAATTCTCATGACCTTTGTGAGATTGTATCTCCAACATTAATAATCAACAAATAGCTTTAAATGCTTACATTGGCCACACATGAACCACATTCACCCGTAGGTTGACTTGTCATTTGTCAAACATTTGTGCATTTCCCACACATATATATCAACAATTAGATAATTAAAAAATATATATGTGTGTGTCTATGTGTTTGTGAGTGTTTATTTGTATTTCGGCAGTAATCCTTCTTTCATCCACATTTCATTGAATACAACAGACATGGTGCTTTGATTTACTTTTTTGTACAATTGCTCATGCGATCTAATAACTTTCTTCTTTTCAGATGATAAATTATACCAAAACTGTCTAAATGTTCTTTTTATCCAAGTGCTTTCGGCTATACATTTAGCCATTTTCAAGGATGAAACATTTTAACTGTTAAATAAGAAACAGTTTGTTGCGTGTATGTATTTATATAATGTTTTCATTTTTCAAAACACGGTCAAGATTTTGTTCCCATGTTCATAGTTGATATTATTGGACAGTTTTTATATAATTTAGCATCTGAAAAGAATAAAATTATTAGATCGCATGAGAAATTGTATAAAATCTAAATCAAACCACCTTGTCTATCGTATTCAATGAAATGTGCGTATATATATATATATATATATATATATATATATGTGTGTGTGTGTGTGAGTGTATATATATATATATATATATATATATATATATATATATATATATATATATTAATATAAAAAGTGAACATTGAAACAAACACTCAGAGGCGACAGGCTGTTTCGTCGGCCTGATGATTGTATGAAACAGCCTGTCGGCTCTGAGTGTTGACGTCAATGTTCACTTTTATATTTATATTTACATACGCTCTCATATATTGAGCACTTTATCTTATAAATATACCATACCTTAAAACGATATTTCTTCATATATATATTATATAAATATATATACATATATATATATATATATATATATAGCGAGAAAGAGAGTTACATAATCATGACCTTCATATATATATATATATATATATATATATATATATATATATATATATATTTATATATATATATATATATATATATATATATATATATATATATATATATATATATATATATATATATATATATATATATATATGTGTGTGTGTGTGTGTGTGTGTGGGTGTATTTGTGCGGGTGTGCGTATTTAAGCAGCAAAACATGATTCATGCACGTTTCATTGAATACGACAGATACAAATCGGTCACTTCGAAGTGGTGTAATGGCCAGACAGTTCGTTTTGCTAGATTTAGATATTAAATTCGATTATAGACTTGTATCAAAGGCATACCAAAAAACTAAAATTAGGTAATTATTGTTCTTTAACAGATATTGGTGGAAAAAAGTTGAATAAAATGAGTTGGTCTGTGTTTTATAACAGCTCACACAGACTCAAACATATATATGAATTCACGATAGATGAATTAAATTGTGAAAGAGAAAGCTTAGATTTAAACGCCCAAGTCAAATTATTTCTGCCTGAAAGAATATCTAACGGCAAGTGAATTCAGGCAAGTTGTGTTAAAAGGTAGCGGAAATTGTCCCCCATATCATTAAGGCTTGTGGAATGCCAATATGATAGAGTGGCCTGTCATCTGCCCTAGTGCCTATTTATGAAGGATGAACTTGAATTCGATGGGAAATTGTGCCCCCCACAAGCCATAAAATGTGACCGAATGATGTTAAGGGATTTCAGCATCAAAACAAACCCTCTTTCTTGAGGTTAGTACAATAGACATCACTGTCTTTGAAAAAAGAAAAGAAAATGCATCTTCACCAATCTGTTTCTGGCGACAGTAATATCAAGGTCAAAGGAATTGACAATCGAAGAAATACATCGAACTCTAAATTTAAATTGTCAGAATGTGGAATATTCAAGCCACTATTGTCCAAGTTATGATTAGGTCTTTGGGATCCTATGACATTGAACTTAGAACTCCATTGATGGAATTAAAATAAAATCTACTATACGATGGTTTCAGATGTGTGCGTTGCTTGGCACTGCAAATATTCTGCGATAAGAGCTATGTTTTCTGAGGTTTGAGGATGATGGCCTACACTCCTAATCCAAGATCTCTGGTTGAAAACAAAACACTGTACAAAATAATAATAATAATAATAATAATAATAATAATAATGGCATATGGGAACATCAACAATCCCTGTTGTAGTTGGAGCCCTAGGACTGGTTGGAAAAGATTGCAGCAGACTAATTGAAGGGATTCCTGGAAGTACATGCCTCAAGGAGATACAAAAAATTGTTCTGACAAGTACAGCCCACACCTTACGAAGGGCTTTATCTATGTATTAATTTTTTTTTTTTTGTCAGTGAAAGTGTCATGACGCCATTTCTAACTGTAGTCCCCTGGGCGGGACCCGGAAAGAAATGTAAAACGCCAGAAATCAAAGAAAATAATAATAATAATAATAATAAAATCTCAAAAATGTGACACATGAGAACATCAACAATCTCAGTTGTAGTTGGAGCCCTCGGATTGAATGGAAGATTCCAATAAACTCATTGAAGAGATTCCTCTTAGCCCATCCCCTGAAGAAGTACAGACAATTGTTCTCACATTACAACCCATACATTAGGAAAGACTTTATGCGTATAAGATATGTTTGATTTTTTTTTTTTCAAAACTGCCCTGTGGAAAATGTCATGATGCCATTTCTGACCTTAGGTCTCCGGTTGGGACCTGGAAAGAAATGAGTACACACCATAAAACAAATAAAATAAAATAAAATAATAATAATAATAATAATCTCCCCTGTGGTATTAAATTTCCTTAAGAACAGCATGGGAATGTGGAACACCAAACTATACCTTAGTCACACCGGAGGCACTGCCATATCCAACCGTCTGAATATCCGACGTGGAATCTTTCAAGAAGACTCTCTGTCATCCCTTCTGTTTTGTTTATCCTTAATCCCTCTTACACATGAACTGAACAACAGTAGTTATGGTTACAAAATAAATAAGAAAATATTCAATCACTTACTCTACATGGATGATCTCAAACTCTTTGCTAAAGACGACAATGAGTTGAAAGGCCTCCTCAATATTGTAAAATACTTCAGTGACGATATAGGTATGGACTTCGGATTAGATAAATGTGCAAATGTTACATTCAAGAAAGGTAGAATTACAGAAACGCCCTTAATAGATTTAGATTTTGTCACAAAGATTAGGGAACTGGAGCATGGTGAAGCTTATAACTACCTAGGAATTAGCGAAGGAGATGGCATACAACACCCACAAATGAAGGAAAAAATAAGAAAAGAGTACTACAGGCGTGTACGTCTGGTACTAAATACTGAGCTAAACTCAAAAAACAGAATATCGTCCAGAAACACATTGGCTCTCCCTGTGGTGCAATACAGCTTTAATGTCCTTAACTGGACCATAGCTGAAATTAAGCGAATGGACGCCAAAATGAGAAAGTTTCTCACTTGCTATCGCATGCATCATCCCAAAGCTGATGTTGATCGTCTGTATATGCCCAGATTCGAAGGAGGCAGAGGATTAGTTCAACTAGAACTGTCCTACATAACTACAACAATTGGCCTCCAAAGATACTTAGAAACTACAGAAGACTGGATGATGGTATGCGTCAAGGAACATGAAAGTAGTAAGCGTCTTTACTCCGTAATAAAAGAAGCCAACAAATTCAAAATGGAGTTTCAAATGGGCGTAGAGATGCAACTACAGCACAATACACCGGCTGAAACTGCAAAATACTTAAAAAAAGACAGCAAAGACGAATGCAACCGACCAGATACAGAAGCGATGGCAAGATAAACCGCTTCATGGCCAATACCCTGCCAGTACCAAACAAGCTGGCGTAGACAAAGCCCGTACCCATCAGTGGCTACGTAGTGCAGGGTTGAAAGCTGAAACTGAAGGTTTTATCCTTGCTGCACAGGACCAATGCTTGCTAACTAGAAATTATCAAGCACATATATTAAATATTGTGTCAGCCCAAAATGCAGATTCTGTGATAAATATCCAGAAACGATTGATCTTGTATCAGGTTGCACGATATTGGCACCCACTGAATATAAAACCCGGCATGACAGAGTGGGCCAATATCTGCACTGGAAAATCTGCAACTTCTACGGGAAGAAAACTGAAAGAAACTGGTATGAACACCACCCAGACCCACTTACGGAGATAGGACCTGTTACAATTCTATGGGACTACACAATACACATTGACAGTACAATCAAACCCAACCGCCCAGATATTGTTATTAAAGACCACAAACAAAAACGGTGCCTCCTTGTTGACATGGCAGTCCCTGCTGACTGCAATGTATCTTTGAAGATATTCAAAAAGCTGTCAAAATACAAGGACCTTGAAATAGAAATCTCGAAAATGTGGCATATGGGAACATCAACAATCCCTGTTGTAGTTGGAGCCATAGGACTGATTGGAAAAGATTGCAGTAGACTAATTGAAGGGATTCCTGGAAGTCCATGCCTCAAGGAGATACAAAAAATTGTTCTGACAAGTACAGCCCACACTTTACGAAGGGCTTTATGTATGTAATTTTTTTTTTTTTTTTTGTCAGTGGAAAGTGTCATGATGCCATTTCTAACCTTAGGTCCCTTGGCGGGACCCGGAAAGAAATATGTAAACGCACAGAATTCAAGGGAAATAATAATAATAATAATAATAATAATAATAATTGATTATCTTATATCACGTTGCACTGTGATAGCGCCAACTGAATATAAAACTCGGCAGGATATAGTGGGCCAATATCTGCCCTGGACAATATGCCACTTTTACAGGAAGGAAACTGCAAGAAACTGGTAGGAACATTACCCAAACCCGGTCACAGAAATAGGACCTGTAACAATTTTATGGGACTTTGCAATACACACCGACAGTAAAATCAAAGCTAATCGTACAGACATGGTGAACAAAGTCCACAAGAACAGAATGTGCTTTCTTATTGACATGGAAGTCTCTGCAGATTGTATTGTATCTTTGAAAAACATCAAAAAAAAAAAAAATGAAACTATCAAAATACAAGGATTTTGAAGTGGAAATTTCAAGAATTTGACACATGAGAACATCAAAATTCCAGTTGTAGTTGGATCTTTCGGATTGATTGGAAAAGTTTCCGATAGACAAGTTGAAAGAATTCCTGTTAGCCCTGTCTTAAAGAAATACAAAAAATTGTATTCACAAGTACAGCTCACACATTACGAAGAAATTTATTTATGTGTGTGTTCTTAGTATTTTTTTTTATTTCATTTTCATGGAAAATGTCTTGAAGCTGTTTCTGAGCTTGCCCATTGTTGAAAACCTTGTTCACAAATTTAAATGGATGTGATAAGCAAAATATTCCCATAATTTGTAAACACAGATGTATAAGATTTAACCATGAAGCACAAATATTTGGTAGGAGATAGATTTCAAAGACAATATTGTTTATTGTTTCATTCAAAAATTATGCTAATTCTCCAAGCACATTTCATGGAAGAAATCTAGGGTTAATTCGAAAAGGATTTCGAATGAAATGACAATGAAAGTTTGCAATACAAAAACTAAATTGTCTCTTTCTATCACAGAAAAAGAATTTCACGAACTTATAAAAACGAGCAAATTACAGAAAGCGCGACAGGGTTGATCGGGTACCCACCGAATTTCTCCGGTATTTGGCTATTATGCTTTGAAAACATATAATCTATGATAGTGAGATGATGACTGTAGCACCAGTCTGAATATTAACTGATAATCAATGAATGAATAGTCAAAATCGGGAAAATAAAAACATCACTTATTGAGAAATTTGCAATTTGAGCATGCAAATTCGGACCTTATCAGAAAGTCGGAATTATTGTTGAAAATAAAAATACCAAAATATACAATTCCGACTTAGGATGCATGTAAAATTCAAAAAAGAAAAGTATACTGCGATGAAAATCGAAGATAATTTAAAATACACTTACACACGAACTGGATTTTGCCATATTCTATATACCGTAACTCTTGAGGACGTGGGCGATTATAAATCTCCCACCATTCTCCCAATATTTTGTAGCTTTTAATAAAGTCTGTCTTTTAGATACATCTCCTCATCCTTGTTATACCAATACGTTAAATAAACTCATCAGGTACGCTGTTTTACTCTTTCTCGATTGCCTTCAATAAGCCCTGTGAGTGTCAAATTTTCCAAGCCTCATTTCCTCATTATGTTTCCTATACATTTCAACTGCCTCTTTCTGGTGCTAAATATAATTGTCCTTTTTGGTTCCATTTTCTCTAAAACTTCGTCGTTGCTTACATATTATGTACCTGGTATCCTCAGCATCCTTCTGTAGAATCACGTTTCTGTTGCCTCGACTTTCTTCTTCATCTGTGAGGAGATGGTCAAGCATTAACTAACATATTGGAGGATGAATATTACGTGACAGTTCATCTTTACTTTTCTCATAATACTTTGCTTAGCAGCATTTGTTATTCCAATGCGCCTTGGGATTACGTTTTCGGTGTTTTTTAACTCGCTTGTTTTTGGTACCTCCAATTT
>CAHIKZ030000569.1:37500-52500 GCA_903632075.3 Acanthosepion pharaonis
TCCCGTATCACTTTCTTTCTTTCTTTCTTTCCCTTCACTCTCACTTTCTTTCATACTTTCCCTTCTCTTCACTCTCACTTTCTTTCTTTCGCTTCTCTTCACTCTCTCTCTCTTTCTTTCTTTCTTTCTTTTCCGGCTCTGCAGAAGCAGCGTACTACTCACTGACCGTCAATCCACTATATACATCACATATACATCTAACCTCTGTCTTTTCACGATTTTTTAATGTGATTTTGTATCATTCCTTCGATCATGTTTAGTGCATGTGTCTTCATTTATGATGAGACGAGGTTATCTTTACTTAGCCACACCAAACCGTAAAAGAAATGCTTTATCCCCTGTGCGTAGACGATACTGATTGATAACCAGTGACATGCCATAACAGAGAAGTGTGGGGGGGTGTCATCTGTCATGGCTTGGATTTAACATTGCCGAAAGTCGACACCGCAACGTGAGAAAGAAAATGAGTAGATCAGAATTTTTTATGAAAGTAAAGGAAATTTTAAACGACCATTATAGCTCATAGATCTGTATATAATTATTGTAGGGCATTGATCTATATAAAAATTATTACGGAGCATAAATTTGTATATAATTCGTCAGCCTTATTCAACCCCGTTACCGGGATTGAATAAGACAGACGAATTATATTTTCGGCGGTCGAAATAAGATTATTCCTCATATAAGGTGATTTGGGGTTTTATTTTGCATTAATATTTGCTCTGTAATAATAAATACATTGAGCTCTTTTGGTGGATCAGTTTTAATATTTTATATTACGAGGGTCCACTTCGATTATATACCAACCGGTTTATTACATTTACTATCTATCTATTTACTGTGTGTGTGTGTGTGTGTGTGTGCGTGTGTGTGTGTGTGCGCGTGTGCGTGTGCGTGTGTGCGCGCGTGTGCGTGCGTGCGTGCGTGCGTGCGTGTGTGTGTGTGTGTGTGTGTGTGTGTGTGTGTGTGTGAGAGAGATTGTGTGTAAATATATAGAAAAATAGGAAAGAACCGTTAGGTTAATAATCCAAAGGTCTTTAGTATTTTTCTTTTTTTTTATTTTTAAAAACAGTGCTCAATACATAGGTAGAGCCTATATAATTTTTTAAAAAATATGATTCCATCGCTACATAAGAGTTCTCGGAACTCTTATGTAGCGAGGGAATCATATGTAAAAAAAAAATAATTAAATATAAATATACATACACACACACTCACACATATGTATATATAGTAAATGTATATATACCTATATAGTAAATGTATATATATATATTTATAGATATAGATAAATATGAGGCATAATTCATCGTGAGAATTGAACACACTACAAATGATCAGCTTGCCTATACTTCATCGATTCCTGGGTGATAACATTGATAATGAAATATATTATTTGATCTATTTCACATCTACTTACTACGGTACACATTGAAATTGTCGATTGCCTTCTATTTGTACCGTTACACGACACGTTTTCTATAATACCCTTCAAATTCAACGACTTTCTAAAGAGACATCGAGTATTATATATGGTTTCTCGGGGAAGTATGCCCCGAATTTGATTACCGAAGATCGGTCATCGCCTAGGTAACTAAAAAAAAAAAAAAAAAAAAAAAACAGCAAAATAAACAAAAAAAAAACGGCGATTCAAGACCGTGGACGAGGAATAGGACATAGCAAATGATAGAGATCCTGAAAGAACATAAGAGATGGTTTTGAAATGTGGAAACAATTCTGGGAGTTCCAAGGGAGAATGCAGGAATCTACACAGGCATTGCCGTAGGTAGGTCATTTTTGCATAATAAATGCTTGAATCTATTATCGCTTAGACCAAGTGTGCGTGTATATACAGGGTGCGATGAAGAAATTGTAGTCTAAATTAAGCAAAAATGAAAATAGCGCTAGCATCTCATTTTAACAGATATATTTACCAAAATTATACAAAAATATCATCAAATACTAAAGAGTAAATGTATTCAATGAAATCGTCATTGGCTTCAACCAAGGTCTTCAGAGGACTTCGGAATTTCTTTCAACTCTTCTGGTCAGTTTCCTTGTTTAAGTTGGTCAATGCTGCCATAATCCTTGCATTTAATTCCTCCTTGGCGTTATAAGGAGTTTTGATGGTCTTTCGCTCAACTACGCCCCACAAATAATAATCAAGGGGGTTGCAGTCTGGGGAGTTAGGTGGCCAGATGTAAGGAGTGATGTGGTCGCAGAAATTTTCTGACAACCATGACGAGGTTCTCCTGATTGTGTGGCAAGTTGCAAAATCCTGTTGCCAGACAGCAGCCACTCTCTTGACTCAGGCACTTAATGTAGGTTATCCTGTTGAGTCCGAAGCCCTATGGGAAGATGAATGGAGATATAAACTCACCATCACTACTGATCCCTCCAAAGACAACGGTGTTAACTGAATATTTCGTTTTCATAAATCTCTCAGAACATCATTTGGGGATAAAGAAAACCAACGATTGTTCTGTGTGCTCACCATATACGAGGAGAAAACTTTCTCGTCTGTATGCTCAGTTGGAAGGGATGCTTGAGTTTATTCTAAAGCTTCGTAGCGTGGTATTTCTTCTTGTCCTTCATGTCTTGGGATAAAAACTCGGCTTTTCTCATCTTGTATGAGAAATAGTAAAAGTTTTTATGCACTACATGACTGATAAGAAAATCACACACGACCGTGTCTCTGGCTATGGACCTAATTGATTTGGAGCTATCGTTTTCTATCTTGTCCTGAGTCTCAGCAACAATTTCGGGAAATTTCTTTCTTATCAAAAAGATCAGTGAGAGTTTCCTTAGCTGCCGTACCTTCGTAATCACCATTAGACTCATACAACTCTTTCTGAATTCTTTACTATGTCCTCAGATTGAAACCAAAACACACTGAGAGCCTCCGACGCGAATACCAAGCAGTACAGCATACCGTTTCCAAACTTCTGGCAGAGTGAATTGCGTCATGGTGCCCTTTTCCCGACCCTACTAGAATGTGCAGTCAGCAAAAGCAAAACAGCAAACGCGAATGCACGAAATTAACAATATGATATGGCAACAATTATCCCATTGTTACATACATATATATATAAATATATATAAATATATATATATATATATATATATATATATATATATATATATATATATATGTGTGTGTGTGTGTGTGTGTGTGTGTGTGTGTGTGCGTGCGTGCGTGCGTGTGTGTGTATCAGGACAGATAAGGTGAATTAATTTAAAGTTGGAAAAATATATACGACACGATTTGTTCTTTTAAGTTGGTGGATATCTAAATGACTAAAAGCGTCACATATTTTTTTTCAAATTTTATTGAATTTACCATATATATATATATATATATATATATATATATATATATATATATATATATATATTAGGTCCACTGGTTATAATATATTATATTTATAAGGGTCCACTTGTTACAATATATTTACCCAGGCAATTTCTTTTACCTGGCTCATCAGACCATATATATATATATATATATAGCATAATGAAGCCACGTATACTTTCTTAATATGTATATATAGAAAAGTTTCAAATTAAAAATTATAATGTTTTATTTTATGAAAGTATTTATTTATTTTATATATATTTGATATTTCAAATTGTCCTCAATTTTCATCAGAAATAACTGTTTTGTTACAAATAAATTAAAATTACTGTTTGTTGGCAAGTAGCGTCCTTCGCGAGACGCAGACGTCACGTGATATGGAACGTCACTGTTCAGATATTCTAACTTAAATCTAACTGTCATAAATATTTTAAAAAAATATTTTTTACTATATCTAAAGAAATTGCTTAGCTATTGAAATATTTATATTTAAAATAGTCCCTATTCAACCCTAATTTATGTGTATTTAATTTTAAAATCCAATATGTTTCTTTTTTTCTGCGTGTGAATGTGGAAGTAAAATCGGAATCTATTAATAAACATTTGCAGTTTTCTAATGTGTGTCCTGATTGATTGTAGTGTTTAGCTATGGGGAATAAGGGTTGTTTTGACGTATTGTTTGTTTATGGTTATTAAAACGAAATCTAAAATTGTTTCCAGACTCACCAATATATCCTTATTAGGACATAAGTTGCAGAATAAATAATAGATTACGTTATGGGTATCGCAGGTGAGGTTAGGTGGCTGTATCCTGATATTGGTGTTGGGTACGTAAAATGTATTAGCTATTACTAAATGTTTGCAAACTAAGCAACGAGGTTTGTTACATTTGTAATTTCCCTGTTTGGTTTCTATTGTTTAGATATTTGGTAGAGGTGAGGATAGCTGAAAGATCATTGCATTTATGGGTGGTTTATCGAAAATGTCTTTTGATCTTGTTGTCTAATTTGAGGTTCTTGTAATCATTTTTTAATTTATGAATAAGTGTGGGAATATTGATTGTGGTTAAAACCATGGGAACTGATTGTTGTTTTTATTTTTCTTGTATGTGAGAAGTGTGTTACGATTTATCAGGATAGTTTTATTTAGTGCTTTTTTTATTATTTTTATTGGGTATTTGCATTTTAGGAATTGTTTTGTTAAGTTATTAATATTGTATAGAAAATCTAAATGGTCTGAGCATATGCGTTTGGTTCTAAGAAATGAGCTGTATACAATATTTTTTTTAATTTAAAGGGATGACAGCTGTTAAAGTGCAGGAATTTATGTTGGTTTGTGGGTTTGTTGTATAGACTGGTAGAAAGTGTATGTTTGTTTAATTTTATCATAACGTCTAAGAAAGGGATGGATGTGTATAAGTCTCTTTGGTAAATTTAATTGTATCGTGGAAATTAAAAAAGAAAGTGAAAAAGGTTTTTAATTTTTCTGATCCATGAGTCCATAATAAGAAAATGTCATCAATATATCTAAAGTAATGTGATGGTTCAAATTACCAAAAAACTGACACAGTGTATATTTTTGAAAACCAAAAACTCAATAAACTAATTGCTGAGGACCCCATTTTACAACACATAACTTACCTGAAAGATTATTTAATACAACAGATCCCATGAAGATCTCATTATGTTCACTACACCAATACTACCTCTGCTGACAACCACATCGCTAACCTATCTAAATACACTCTCACCCAAGGAGAAACCTCTTTATTAAATAAAGGATTATCATTCTGCCCCTCACAACCACTAAAACCTTGATATGGAAAAATACCTTGTAGACTGAGACTAAAGAATATTTTTCAGACAACAAAAACCTACTTCTTACAGACAACAGCGCTAACCAATCATGCTCCAAACTTCCTCCGACGAAGAACAATATATGGACCCCACCAAGCGGACGTAACCAACAATCAATATGCCCACAAAGCCAGACAACACATGGATTACTTCTTAAAAACAAAGGACACCAGATAAAAAAAATACAACTTATCCAAAATAGAACACCAAGCCATCTATACTCTTAAAAACAACCGAGACATAATTATCGTACCAGCCGACAAGGACGGAGCTATAACCATCTTAGACACTAACCACTACATTAAAAAGCAGAATCACAACTTCAAAATAACAGATTCTATGTACCCTTACCTCTAGACCCAACTAGCACATTCAAAACAGAATTATCACTTCTCACTCAGAACCTGAACTACAACATAAAAAATACCATAAAATCTCTTATTCCTGAGAACCCTAAAACAGCAACATTCTACACTATCCCAAAACTACATAAACTCCCAAAAAATTTCAGAAAAACACCCTAACACTTTTTTCATCCGACCCACATCAAATTACACAATCAAATAATGAAGAGAACATCTATGAAATTTCAAAAACCCTTAAAATCATGCCACCTGGTAGACCCATAATATCAGGCATTGGCACCCTCACAGAACTTATATCTGGGTACATAGACAATATCCTAAAACCTTTATTGCCTGACATACCTAGTTATATTAGAGACACTACTGACTTTCTCAGCAAATTACAAAACATTAACTTAGTCCACCATGATACAATCCTAGTAACGATGGATGTTTTCGTCCCTTTACACGAACATTCCACATGTTGAAGGAGTATCAGCTTGCTATGAGTTCCTTAGTAACAAAAAATTACCCTAACTACCAAATTACAGATATATGCCAATTAATAAAAGTTCATCTTAACACATAATAATTTTAAATACAACAACAAACACTATTTACAGATTAGTGGCACAGCAATGGGCACAAAAATGGCACCTAGTTATGCTAATATCTTTATGCACATTCTAGAAAAAGAAGATACTAGACAATTCGGAATATAAACCATCACATTACTTTAGATATATTGATGACATTTTCTTATTATGGACTCATGGATCAGAAAAATTAAAAAACTTTTTCACTTTCTGCAACAATTTCCACGATACAATTAAATTTACCATGGAGCACTCATACACATCCATCCCTTTCTTAGACGTTATGATAAAATTAAACAAACATACACTTTCTACCAGTCTATACAACAAACCCACAAACCAACATAAATTCCTGCACTTTAACAGCTGTCATCCCTTTAAATTAAAAAAATCTATTGTATACAGCTCATTTCTTAGAACCAAACGCATATATCAGACCATATTTTTCTATACAATATTAATAACTTAACAAAACAATTCCTAAAATGCAAATACCCAATAAAAATAATAAAAAAGCACTAAATAAAACTATCCTGATAAATAACACACTTCTCACATACAAGAAAAATAAAAACAACAATCGGATTCCCATGGTTTTTAACCACAATCAATATTCACACACTTATTCATAAATTAAAAAATGATTACAAGAACCTCCAATTAGACAACAAGATCAAAGACATTTTCGATAAACCACCCATAAATGCAATGAAACAATCACCTAACTTATCAGCTATCCTCACCTCTACCAAATATCTAAACAATAGAAACCAAACAGGAAATTACAAATGTAACAAACCTCGTTGCTTAGTTTGCAAACATTTAGTAATAGCTAATACATTTTACGTACCCAACACCAATATCAGGATACAGCCACCTAACCTCACCTGCGATACCCATAACGTAATCTATTATTTATTCTGCAACTTATGTCCTAATAGTGGATATATTGGTGAGTCTGGAAACAAATTTCGTTTTAATAACCATAAACAAACAATACGTCAAAACAACCCTTATTCCCCATAGCTAAACACTACAATCAATCAGGACACACATTAGAAAACTGCAAATGTTTATTAATAGATTCCGATTTTACTTCCACATTCACACGCAGAAAAAAGAAACATATTGGATTTTAAAATTAAATACACATAAATTAGGGTTGAATAGGGACTTAGGTGTTTTAAATCTTTATAAATATTTCAATAGCTAAGCAATTTCTTTAGATATAGTAAAAAAATATTTTTTAAAATATTTATGACAGTTAGATTTAAGTTAGGAATATCTGAACAGTGACGTTCCATATCACGTGACGTCCGCGTCTCGCGAAGGACGCTACTTGCCAACAAACAGTAATTTTAATTTATTTGTAACAAACAGTTATTTCTGATGAAAAATTGAGGACAATTTGAAATATCAAATATATATATAAATAAATAAATACTTTCATAAAATAAAACATTATAATTTTTAATTTGAAACTTTTTCTATATATATATATATATATATATATATATATATATATATATATATATATATATCGTTTCTATCGAGATGGGATTGATTTTTATTTTTATTTTCCATGCATAGTCAGCAGCCGTAGCCGTGCGCATAGTATTAATCCAGTACCGTGTCAGTCAGTCGTCTTCATGGAAACTTGTATAAAAGAGGATATGTATAGAATTGGATGATCTTGACAAAAAGTGAAAGAAAATGAAAAAGATGTCTTGGAGTCAATGGAACCAATTATCAAATTTATAATTTCAGAAAACTTTGCAACGAATGGAAAATACTGCAATGCTGCATAAATAATCAAGGCTAAAGAATTGACGAGAGGAAAATTTAATCATAAAATGTTTGTTTTTATCGTTTTTATCAAAATAATTTCTAATAAATAAATCATATCTCTATTTTTGCCCATGTATAATATTTTGCCTCTTATTTAAAAGTACAAAAAACTATTTTGGGGCCAATTTAAAAAATTCATAGGGATTACCTCAAACACGTGAACCGTAGTGTGTGTGTATATATATATATATATATATATATATATATATATATATATATATATATATATATATATATATATATATATATATATATACATATATATATATATATATATATATATATATATATATATATATATATATATATATATATATATATATAAATTTACTAATTTAAAATATGTTTGCCATCCAGTGAGGAAACCATATTTTTAAATTAGTAAATTTATTAAATTTATGCTCCGTAGATTTTAATATTTTTAAATAATTAATTAGAACACAGGATTATATATCTTAGTGTTCTTCCTCATTCTTCTTCTTCTTCTTCTTCTTCTTCTTCTTCTTCTAATTATTATTATTATTATTATTTTTTATTATTATTATAATATATATATATATATATATATACAAAACACACAAACAAACACACTATATATATATATATATATATATATATATATATATATATATATATATATATATTATAAATTAATTCATTTAAAATATGTTTTTTTTCGCTACACAGTTCTAAAACAACCATATTTAAATCAATTAATTTATAATATCAATGCTTTAATAAATTTACATTGAGCACTATTTTGTAAAAATAAAAATATCTATAAGAACACCGGATTATATATCTTACTGTTCTTTTCTTATATATATATATATATATATATATATATATATATATATATATATATATATATATATATATATGTATGTATGTATGTATGTATGTATGTATTATTTGTTAGAAAATACTGAAAAACAGGCAGCTCAAAGCCGACATAGACCTTTTGCCGCCTGCTGCGTGAAAGATGAGCCCTGGGGTCAAGGAAGGTAACCTTGAGTAATCTTATCGTGCGAGAGTTAAAATAAAATAGTAAATCTACATATGTTTCTGATAATGATTGGCGAAGATGAAGACTCACACAATATGAATATTGCTCTTCTCATCGCTGTCATCCTCTTTATAAATCATTCGTGCGGCAAGAGGCCATTTTGGTGGAGGAAGGTATTTTCAGTATTCTGAATCGTCGGCTAATATTTCAGCATTAGACGCGATCAAATCCCATCACAAATTCACTTTTGTGTTTTTATTTTATTCTTTTCCTTGCAGAAAAGGTGTTAGGACGCAGAAATGATACCTTTTCATTTCTGCATCTAAAGTTATAGCCAGTTTGAAATTATATTTTTTTTTGTTTTTTATATTGTTTTTAATCCTTTCACCGCAAGAATGGCAACAAAGCCACTAAGATTTTTGTGATGTCAACAACCACTCGTTTGACACTTTCGTGATGCCAACGAATAGTCGTTGTCCCTTTCGTAATGTTCGTTGTAGCAGAGACTTTGTAATCGCAGATACAAACTATAGGACGACGCTAAACAATGCGTCTTCGAATAGTACTGGCACTGATAGTACTGGCACTGATAGTACTTTCTCGATAATACTCGCTCGGAAAATAAGCACCCTATTGATCCAAATAGAGAATCGTGTACATAAGAGAATAGAGAAAAGCGGACCGTACAGTAATAGAGGAGAAATAACGATCCGAATTCTAATAGAGGATAGAATAGAAATAACGATCCGAATTCTAATAGAGGATAGAATAGAAATAACGATCCGAATAGTAATAGAGGATAGAATAGAAATAACGATCCGAATAGTAATAGAGGATAGAATAGAAATAACGATCCGAATAGTAATAGACTAGAAGGAAGATCAAGTGGGCGTCACGCGACGTCCTACTTATGCGTATCACTATGGTCACGTGATCCACTTAATTCAATAATGGGATCACCTGTGTTTGCTCACTGTCGATCTATGTTCAAACCCAAGTGTCGTTAGCGACACGTTATTCCTAAATAACAAAGATGAAACTACTAATCTTTTATCTTTTAATCTCTTAATCTTTCACACACTGTTACGTGTGTGAAAGGCTAGGAAAAATAAAAGCAAGATTATTAAGGAAAGAATCGAATAGAAGAACCGAAATTACGAAAGCAGAAGATAGATAGATAGATAGATACATAGATAGATAGGTAGATATGTCAGTCAGTTATGTGCCATGCGTGATACCCGCTTAGGCGATGATGTATCTTTCGATACATGAGTGACAATGCAAGTTCTTCTCGCAGTAGGTTGCCATTCCTTTCTGCTGTAGACCAGTTGCCATCCAAGCCTATAGAACTCTGTCTGTCCTGCTATTTACCCATACTTGGTGGGTGGGGGGAGAAGAAGAGGATTCATACCTTTCCCAAGTGTATTAGCACATAAGTGAATCTAATAGATTTGACTGAAATTCGAACTCGGCTCTCCGATTCCTGAATCCGAGATTTATTTTGAAAAATACAAAAATGTGGCACAAGAACAAAAGGAGGGATAGGAGAAGGCTGGTCTTCAATCCGTCTTATCTTAAACTTATCTAGCCACGATTACTGACACAAACATACGACAGTATTCCTTACATCAAAACGACACATTCTTACATACCATTCTTACTGCAGCCACCATAATACCTCAAGTCTCTACGTAGTTCTAACTAGTTCCAATATGAATAATTCATCTATATATCGGGGGAAATAACAACATTAAAAAAGGAAAGCTAATCAGAAAGATTACCATAAAAATATATATAGAAAATGCACAGAGAATTTAACTTCGTTTACGATAAATGTGCATTTTAAGTAATGGTTGTTCTAATTAATAAGTGGCACGATAAAGATATTTGGCGGGAAAAAAGATCAATAATAGTGTAAAATGTACTGCAAGGAAATAATGATTTTTTCACATGGATAACATACTGAAGTAGAGTACAAAATAAATGTAAAATTTGAAAGGCATGACGCAAGATATTTATTAAAAATTGAAGACATTAGCAATTATGGGAGATATAATTAATGGATTATATATGAGCCGAAAATAAGGGAAATGAACCGTAATAAACGTATAAACAGACTTTTATATAGACTTGAGGAATATCTGCGAGAGCCTAGATAGGCAAATTGAAACATCGCAGTTTTCTGATGCTTTCATTGTATTTCTATGGAAGATGTTCTGACGAGATAAAATTCCTTAGCTTTAACAGTATAAAGATTTACAACGAAGGCCAACATTTTTTTTTACACTCGGACGAACCATATCCAACTCTTTTCGTATTCCATTAGTAAGAAAGAAGTTTCATTCGAACAATTTTTGCCTAACAATCTCTATTTTGTGGAACAGACTCCCAGTCCTGTAATTTTTAAGTACTTAACTCCTGCTATGATCAATTTTTACAAGAGCCAGATCAGCCGGGTATTGCTGCCATATCTGGGCCGGTTATAACCAGTCTTCACATTCCACTCTTGACAGAGTTCGAAAGCGACCTTGTAAGAGATCAATTGTTTTCCACCTTACAACCACTTTCCCACAGACGAAACGTTGGGTGCCATTTGCAACTCTATCGTTATTTCCATGGAAAATGTTCAAACAAGCGACATTACTTAGTTCTCGCAACACTAACCCTCCCAGCTAAGACCAGCCACCGAGGTAAACATTGAGACGTACCACGCTCATTTCTTCGCGTTCCTTTAGGAAGAAGTTCCATTTGGATAACTTCTCCCCAAGAAATGTTGTTTCGTAGAACAGAATCCATGGAAGATGCGTTCCCGCCCACTACAATCTTAATCACTTCAAGTCTGGGATTAACCGTCATCTTTCTCGCATAAACTGCGCCATTACTCGTAACTTTATAATAAAAGTAAATTATTAGTTCAAAGCAAAAGTACATTGAAGGAATTGTTTTCTTTCATTTTTTTTTATTTCCTCACTTTCCTTGATTTTCCAGTGTCCTATATATCATCATCATCATCATCATCATCATCCCCTTGACTTTTGAAATCGTAGGGCGGACCCGAATTCAAAAGCCACCCTAACTCTTTTCCACAACGGTATATTAAAGGCAGCCATCAGCAGTTCTGGTAGAGTCATACCTCTTCATTCTTTGACATTGTCAACAGGTTTTTGCGCTGTCGTCCTCTCCTGTGTTCACCTTCAACGGTGCCTTGCATGATGTTCTTGCACATTTTTCTCCGTTTCACAGTGGCGAGAAGAGGTTCCTGGTGTCCCATAAAAATTTCAACCATTTTGCACACAAACTCGCTGGACCTATAAATAAGGCCCTCTAAAGGAGTACTAACGGAATCTAAATATCTCATGAGGCAAGAAACTGATAGTCGCCAAGCATTTTTATTCCTATGTCCACACTGTCTATAAGTTTGTATACGAGCACATGAAATGTTACTTACGCTGTATTTACTGCATGGTGAACTGTAAACTGTAATTTTATCTTGATATTTTCCTATTATTAAATGAAGTTTGCCAATGATTCAATTTTACTGTATTTCTCTCATCCTTATTTTAGATGCTATTTATTACAACTACGCATACCGTCTGTGCGTCCCCTGAAGTAGCACTAATATTAGTAGTAGTAGTATTAGTGGTATCTGTCTATATTTCTGAGATTAAATATTATGTACACTATTTATATTATTCTGACTATTGTCGTCATCTTTGTCGCCATATGAATACATTATGAGAACCAGTAATAAGGAGTGCTGAAAAAAAGCGATAATAACAACAAAAATTGCGATATGAGATCTGGTAAAAAATGTTTCCTGAGACATACACGGATGTCCTCAATGGCACAGTCGATAAAGGCGTTGGTTAGATCCAGTGACAGGACACAAAGAGTGTGAGTTCAATACCTGGTGAAGGCAGTGGAGAACTTAACAGGAGATAACTGATAACTAACACGTGGAACTAGAACAGTTTACGCCAGTGAGCGAAATAAAGGGTTCAGTTCGACATTACAGCCACCTGAAGAAATATGGCGACAAAATTGAGGATAATACCCCGAATAATGTAAATAGTGTATTAGTAGTAGAAGAAATAGCTAAATTTGTATAATGCTTAAATGTCAGTCTTTATTTCTCCACCGCTTTGTTTGCTAACAAAATCGAACAGAATGCAATTAAAATTTTCATGAAAGGAAACACAATAACCAATAATTAATTATGCTTTACAATGATTCATATTATAAAAGCAAAATTTACGTTAGCACTATTAATCCTAATGGAAAACAAAACAGAAAAGATAGCATCGGTAGGCGCTGAGGCAAATAAGGCGGCATCGTTATATGAGAATTTCTAATGGGGAAGTAAATGACAAAACGGTAAATGCATTTTGTTCCGAGAAGGAACTTTTTAAATCGATTAACATTTTTAAGCAATCAGTCTGATTATATAAAAGTAGTGAAAGCTGTAGTGGAGAAACATAACAGTCGAGCCTCTTAAAGTATTCGTAGAAACGTTAAAAAAAACGTTCATTTTTTAAAATAATGTTTTGACATCTTATGAATAAATCTGAAAATTGAAATTTTGGAGACACATTATGAGCAAGTAGGGCTAGAAAAATGTAACACTCAAAGGATATAATGAGTAGATGGAAACAGCTGATAACCTACAGACCGAGTTTATGTGAACGGATGGCAGAGCAGCGACAAAGAGTGATAAAGTTAAACATTCAAATATTTCTGAGTTATTTAAGGTATTCGGAAAATATTGACCGATTTTAGAACCAATATTTATTCCTAGATTGATGAAGTTAAACATTGTTTAAACTACTCAAAATAGGGACACTGAACCTTTATGCATTTCTGACATCGAGTTTCAAGTTTATCTATACATTTAGGATAAAACTCTAAAGATTGAACGAAAGTCTTTGAATGCTTTGTCTGCATCTTCTTTTCAACGGAACGTTTTTCGTTTAAACAATGACAAAGTGCTTGAAAAAGTGGTATTCTCTGGGTGAGATATCAGGGAAATAGGGTGGATATGGCAACATTTTGTAATCCAAGTCCTTGAACTTCTGTAATGTTACTATATATATATATATATATATAGATAGATAATATTAGTGGAAAATATACATACATATGCAAAATATATAAATACCCATACATGTATATTTTCAGAAAAAAATTCCAAGAGGAAGAATCCAGGTAGAACTCAATGTCTAGGACAGAGTAAGGATATAATAAAAAGGCTTAAACACTAATATTCCATGGTCATAATTTATTCCATTGGAATCGTAAATACGATTCAATTCATCAGACATACAAATTCAAAACATTTCTGAGTTTATATATATATGTATAATCGTTCAGATACATATGTATGTGTGCATATATATATATATATATATATATATATATATATATATATATATATATATATATATACACGGCATTTGTTTTTTTTTTATCTCGATATAGAAACCAATTTGAAAATTACCAACTATCTAGATATTACGTTAAATTTGCAAAATGGCACAATATCCCCGTATAAAAAGAAAATCAAGAACCCAGTATTTACACATAAAATCAAATCACCCAGCCCATATTATAAGGCATATTCCTAAAAATACTGGCTATAGACTTTCTACTAATTCCTCTAATAGGGACATTTTGAGGCCAACAAAATAAGTTATGAGCAAGCCCTAATTAAGAGTGGACATAAAAAATAAATTAGAATATATAGACAACCACAATATTACTCGGAATAAACATAATAGGCAAAAGAAAAATTTTGTGGTTTAATCCCCTTTCAATTTAGCGGTAAAACTAAAATTGGTAAGATATTTTTAATTTACTGGAACAATAAAAAAAAAAAAACCTGAGTTACATAAAATATTTAACAAAAACAATGTAAAACTTAGTTATTGTTGTATGCCGAACGTAGGGATTATTATAAATGGCTTGAATAAGAAAAAAACTAGGAATGATCCACGTAGTA
>CAHIKZ030000569.1:57500-62500 GCA_903632075.3 Acanthosepion pharaonis
AATAAATGTGTAATACATTTATTAATTGAAATTTAATTCCATTTATTAATATTAATAGATGTGTAATTACATTTATCAATATTAATTGAAATTCAATTCCATTTATTAATATTAATAGATGTGTAATTACATTTATTAATATCAGTTGAAGTTTAATTGCAGTATGCAGAGGGTCACAAAAATTGAAAATGAGAGAAAAAAAAAACTGGCTATAGTGGGGACCGAGGAAAGGTTAAAAGATAAACGGTATTCGAAACAAGAAAAAAAAAGGTGATTGACGATGTATATAAATTTTTCAAGATTGTAGTTATCCCTGGAAGCAATTAAGAGAAATGGAGTTCCACAATCGGGAAGTACGAGAAAAGAAACTGTTTGAGTAGTAATGGCGGTTATATAATGTTAATAGTAAATATCAATTTAATATATTTTTGTAAATCATTTCACCCCAAACACGTCGGGAATGCCACTAATATGCAAGGGGTCACAGGGATTGAATGTGAGAGAAAACACTGGGTATAGAGAGACCGAGGAAAGAGTAAAAGATGAACGCTCTTCGGGACAAGAGAAGATGGCCATTGTCGATGCATATAAATTTCTAGCTTCTAGTTATCCGGGAAGCAATTAAGCGGAAGGGAGTTCCACTATCGAGAAGTGCGAGAAATGAAACCGTTGGAGTAGTAGTGTCGGCTACATTTAACTATTTCAACAGTAAAAGGGTGTGACCTAGATGGCAATCTAGCAGCACGCTTAAATTTATGAGTCGGGATACCAGAGGAAAAAAGCTCGCCAGAGTAGTTGCCATGAAAATATTTTTTCAGAAAAGACAGAAGGAAGGCACAACATGTCTGTGAGAAAGTGACTGAAGTGAAGATGCCAATAAGGGTCGATTACATTGCCGATCATTCTTTGGAATTTTGTTTCAGATCCTCGTGATGCAAACAGGGGTTACAGGCAAGATATTCAGTATTTATCGCATAATGTTATGAATGACATTAAAATAATGATTCGTCCCAATCATTAATACAACCGTCATAATGTTCTCGAAGAAACTTATAGATCTTTGAAGCTTTTAAAAAATCGAGTTAGAATGCCACAACATTGTCGATTATTATTATTTTCAGTCCTACGTTTATCTTGACGAAACCTAGCAATACTCTCGCAACAATGTCGCTATTTCTAAGGGAATTGTTCTGACGAGCTATATTCCTTAGTTCTACCAGTTAAAACCTTTACAGCTGAGGCCAGTCATGTCAGATACCTACTGGTGATGCATCCTGATTCATTTCGTAATCCATTATCAATTTCCATTCGCACAGATTCTTCCCCAAAACATCTTGAAACATAATCCCAAGAGGATTTTTCCCGATAGCAACAAACTTAACCTCTTTAAGTCATGAGTCAACCCTTATCTATCTTACATATCCTCATAATTTACACTGCTTACTACTCCCTTTACTTACTTGCAACAACCGCGTTCGGTGAGTCTCTACCTTGAGTGGCACTTTGGCTTTTTATTGGATGAACAAAAGAAGAATACTTACGTAAATGAAGAAATATTGAAAGGACTTTATGTCACTTTATTCTCTGCGATAGTTACCAAGTATTAGACCAATAAAATACAACAAAACAACAACAACAACAATAATAATAATAATGATAATAATAAATGATTAAAATAAAATTACCTTGAAATCGAAATCTCTAAAATGTGGCACATGGGTACATCAAAATTCCAGTTGTAGTTTGAGCCCACGCATTGATTGGAAAAGAATCCAATAGACTTATTGAATGGATTTCTGGTAGCCCAATCCTTATAGAAATACAACAAAATTGTATTCACAAGTAGAGCTAACAACTTACGAAGGGATTTATCTATGTGTGTGATCTTAGCCTTTTTGTTTTTTTTTTCTAAAGAATGCTCAGCCGAAAATGACATGAAGCCATTTCTGACCTTAGGTTTCTGTTTGGGACCCGAAAAGAAATAAATAAAAAATGGTTTATACTTATTTCTTAATAAAATAATAATAATAATAATAATAATAATAATAATAATAATACCATATGCTACAGCAGGTATGGCTAATGGTTTTTCATATTAACTGATTGGTGTCAAATGGACAAATGGTGAAAGACAATTGGCTACAGGAAATATTTTGTTCAGTACCACAATTGGGTATCCCATAGTGTCTGATGCATAATGCTTTTCTTTTCATGTTCAGAAGTAGTTCGAGTAAGACATGATCGAGTGTCAAGATACCTGTTCTTTTTTTTAAGTTTGGAAGGATGAAAAAGTGAAGGTGACGGATGTCATATTGAGATATTTTGAAATAACGTCAATCGGATACCGTCCAAATGGTCTGGGTTACTCACGCAGACAGCTTTTCTAACTGAATTCAACATTCCAGATTCTGCGTGGTTTTCACCAAAACTTATCACCATATTGTGCACATTTGCTTGTACAGCATGTTTTTTTTTGTCAGAAGGAGTGTCATTATGGGGATATTTAGCCCAGTAATAATAATAATAATAATAATAATAATAATAATAATAATAATAAACCGGCAAAGTTAATAGAATGTTTGTTTTGGTTTGGTTTGTTTTACGGCAAATTAACCTCAATGGGTCATTTAATGCCGACAATTTTTTTTTCTGGTAATATTTTTTTTGTTGTCAAAAATCCATTTCTGTTAATATTTTTTTCTCAAAAATTTATAGCTGGTAATATTATTTTTTCAAAATGTATAGCTGGTAATATTATTTTTTCAAAATGTATAGCTGATAATATTATTTTTTCAAAAATGTATAGCTGGTAATATTATTTTTTTTCGAAACGTACAACTGGCAACATTATTTTTTCAAAAACGTATTATCAGACGCCTTGCTGTTGGATATAGTTTATCGTCTTACCCAGGATGCGGATGTAGTTTATCATCATACCCAGGACGCGGATATAATCTGAGTGTTAACTATTTGCCCATAGCCGGGATCCTAACAGGTGCTACCACCCCGGATCAGGGTGGATCTGGGAACACCAGCAATTAAGAGGTGGTTCCACACTCCTCAAAACCTCCTGATCAGAGGCCTTGCTGTTGGACATAGTTTATTGCCTTACCCAGGACGGAAGAAATAGTGTGGGGTAGAAAATATGCTATGATATATAATATCAAGGATCAATAAATTTGTAACCTGTCACTTTCCCATTAGCTAAAATATGTCCTGAACATCTCATTATATAATCTTTGATTAATGTGATTAATATTCATCTTTGAATTAAGTCCTTTGATAAGAGAGGAGATGATGTTGAAAAATGAATATTTGTTAATTTTCCATCAAATTATTATACCGTCTTGATATTTAAAGCAAGCTTCTTCTTCTTCTCCTTCTTCTTCTTCTTCTTCTTCTTCTTCTTCTTCTTCTGCTGCTGCTGCTGCTGCTGCTATATGACATGTCAGAACGTTGGCGATCATAGCACTCCATAATTTCTTGTCGTTTGTAGCTCTTTGTAAATGTTGTCGTTTTGTTATTTCTCCTGAACATTGTTCTGTTAACCATATACAGAAGCTCTTTAGGTAGGTTATGCACTAATTTCCCCCCTTCCGATTACCTTCAGTATGGCCTAAGAGTGTCATATTTTCTAAACCCTATTTCCTCGTCATGTCCTCTAGAAATTTCAATTGTCTCTATCTAATTCTATTTTTAAGTGACCATTTTGTTTCCATTTTCTCTAAGTTGTTTCTAACAAGTTGAACCCATGGTATTCTGAGCATCCTTCTTTAGAAACACATTTCTGCTGTTTCAAGTCTTTTATTCATCCTTGAGAAGATTGTTCAACATTTGATGCCATATAAGAAGGCAGATATTACATCACAGCTCGGCAGTCTTTTATGTAAGTGTAAACCGGTGATAACAAAAATAATTTAGGCTATTGAACAATATATTAACGTTGCCAAACTACCATAGAGGAACGTCCCTGTCATACATCAGCGCATGGTTGATTCTCGTCTCCCTGTGAGCGTGTCACTGCGCCTCCTTGGCATCATATTTTCAACTACTGTGAATCAATAAGTGCATCTACTGCCTTCACCTCTGGGTCAACACTTCTCCGCCAAATCTGTTTTGGTCGGCCCCACTTTTCGCTTCCCTTATGGATTCGAGTCAAAGACCTGCCTTGTGACACTAGAAGCAGGCTTGCGAAGTGTGTGGCCGATCCATCTCTATTTCCGTTTCCTATCTCGATTGGGGTTTGTCTGTTCCTGTCCCACACTTGGTCCTTGGAGACGACTTCCTTTGTGGATTCCAGTCAAGGGCCTGCCTGGTGACACTAGAAGCAGGCTTGCGAAGTGTGTGGCCGATCCATCTCTATTTCCGTTTCCTATCTCGATTGGGGCTTGTCTGGTCCTGTCCCACAGTTTTTCGTTGGAGACGACTTCCGGCCACCTGATATTAAGGATGTTCCTGAGACATCGGTTGGTAAATGTTTGAAGTTTGTGGGTGTTGGTCTTCGTTACCCGCCAGAATTTTGAACCGTAAAGTAGGGCCGAATTGCCGTTGGCTTTGAAGATCCGGATTGTGTTATAAAGTGAGTGTTGGAAGCGTGTCAGGCTTTGTTGATTCGGCATTTAATGTCTTCATCCCCCACCCATTTGAATGACGACGCTTCCCAGGTAGACAAACATCGACTGAGTTTTGTTGTCTGATGTTTACCCTTATGAACTCTGTCTTCCCGATGTTGATTTGGAGGCCAGTCTTCTCTGCTTCTTCTGCTACACGACTCAGCTTCTCCTGCGAATCTTCTTGTTTCTGGAACAGAAGGCTGATGTCGTCTGCGAAGTCCAGTTGCTTGATGAAGGTGCACTGTAAACCACTTTCCCTGCCTGTCGTGTCCTGCCGCATTATCCAGTCGACCACTGACAGGAAGATTGTCGGCGACAGCAGACATGCCTGACAATCGCCAGTTTGCACGGAGAATGGTTTCCGTCAGCTTCTTGACTTGACAGGTG
>CAHIKZ030000569.1:67500-82500 GCA_903632075.3 Acanthosepion pharaonis
TACTCTCAACGGTTTCAGTTGCACATATATATATATAAAATTTGTTTGTTTAGGCAGCAAATTCTCTTTTAGGCATGTCTGATTGAATAAATTACAGACATTATGTCTCATTTTTTAACAAAATCCGTTCATACACATGAACAACCTTCCGTGTATTGATGTTAAAGGATGAGGGAAATGTGCTATAGCTGTTTAAATTTCATTTGTTTTGATTTCCCAAGTACTTTCGATCTTTTTCCAAGATCATCTTCAGGGATGTATAACATATGGATAAAAACGCAGAATATTCTATAAATACTTGTACTAATGAACAGCATATAGTCTCACTTATGGTGAAACTACACCGACTTTCACGGCGATAACAGCCACAGTATTTGTAAATGTTAATATAATGTCCCCTGGGAAGTGGCTGTAATATCCGCGAAACTCGGCGTCGGTAAAAGATACCAGAACATACTATCAATCCTTATTACTATCAAGTCTTTATCTATATCTAACATTATTTTCAAAGAGTCCTTAACTTAAAAGTGTTATTATCCAGAAATATCGCCTGAGGTGACGCATTGGTATACGTCGAATACAGACTGCTGTTGTGTAGCGATTTTTACATGTTGTTTTAATATCCTAATATATATATATATATATATATATATATATATATATTGATTAGCTGTGATAGAGCGAAACAGCCTGTGACGTTTAGCCACACTGATGTGCTGTGATACAGCGAAATAGTCTGTCTGTGGATGACAATATATATGCTCATGAAAAATGTGTTTCGGTTGAGATCTCTGGGAATAAGTGTAAGTTTGTAAACAGTGACTATTATGGCTAATAATGCAAGAATCTTCAGTAAAATCAAATCAAGTTCTCTGTGGTCACTGCGTGTTTATCTGAAAATAAATACGCTTAAATTCATCTTCATCCCTGCTTGCGCCAATGGCTTAGGTTTAGAATCTCCAACTGACGCCAATTCAGACGGGTTTCGAACATAGCTAGTGGCAACAGGACGTGTAGCCACACTGTTGGGCTGTGATACAACGAAATAGTCTGACTGTGGATGACAATATATATATATATATATTAATCCATTGGTATATAATCCAAGTGAAACCGAATAATATAAAGTATTAAAACTGATCCACAAATAGAGCTCTGCGTATTTATTCTAACTGAACTTATAAATTACATACAATAGGAATTTAAAATTACCTCATGTTATGATCATTTCATCTTACAAGTTAAGATTTACTTGTAAGGATTTTTAAACCGATCAAGTTAATAAGATAAAATAAATCATTATTACCTTGATCGGTTTGAACATCCTTGCTAGAATATTTTAATTCGTAAGGTGAGATGATCCTAACTATGAGGTAATTTTAAATTCATATTTTATAAATATATATATATATATATATATATATATATATATATATATATATATATATATATATATATATTCTATCCCAACTATGGGCAAATAGCAGAGCAGACAAGGACCTATAGCCTTGGCTGGCAACTCTGAATTCAAAACCTGAGGAGGGTCGTTTTGGAATCTTTTTACACCAGTTCTTTATATTCGGCTTTTACAAAAATTGTGGTCTGTTCTGCACGAGCTTTCATCACTCTAATCAAATCATATCTGTTGGTTTTACGGTTGTTTGTGGACACTGAAATCCACACCAAGCAGTGATAGTTTGTTACATGTTTCAACGCAATATGCGTATTGTGACTGGGCTCGATTATTTATATCTACCGACTAATGGTGCATTATGCGTATTGCATTATCCTGACGGTAAGGAGGGGTAGAAATAATTGTGAATCCTAATGTGGTTATTTGAAGCTATTTTAGAATGTTGATGCAAACTTTTTTTTCTCATTATTTATTATACTCAAATATTTTTTTGTTGATTATTAATAGTGTATTTGTGTTATATGCGTTCATTCGTAGTTTGTTAATTTGTTTATTTATTGATATAGATGTTTATTTATTTATATATTTCTCTCGGCTTTGTTTTCTTATTTGCTTAGTTTAAAGTATTGTCTTCGTCATTTATAACATCTAATTTGTTTATAGTGCATAAATTTTCGTTTTTTATGGTATTTTACAAGATTTTCGTTTTTATTTTCGATGTTTATGTAACCTGGTAAAAAATTGTTTTCGTGTCTGTATTTTGAGATATCTTATGATAATTTATTTAGTAACTTGTGTTGGCCTGGGAATATTCTTACAGCTAATGCTGTTTTACTTTTTATCCATGATATTATTGGTGGAAATTTTTTTCTCTTGATTTCCCATATATGTTTAGAAAACATTGTGTTGTTCGTGTATTTATTACTTATAAAGGATTGTTGCGCGCGTAGTTTCTCTGTTTCCAGATTCCGTCAATTACTCCAAAATATAGATTTTCTCCAATATCTTCTGATTTTAGAGTGGCGTGATATATTATATTTTTTGTAATCGATTGCCATTTAGGGGGCATTCGTTTTTTTTTTTCTCTTCAGTTTGATTTGTGCGTGTCGTTTGTTGTTTTGTTTGTCAACTTCACGGTACAACTGTATCTGGTTTTTACAGATTTTCGGTAGAATATTGTGTGGAGAGTGCTTGATTGGGGAAGTGTTTGTGTTAGAGTTTAATGAATATATTCTTACGATTCATTTTACATTGATGTTGTAAGGTGGGTTGAAACATATGATGTTTCTTTTCCTGTTAGATCTATTGTGTTGCGTGGTATGTATGTCAGTTTTGAAGAAAAACGACTAACTTTTATTACTTTTTTATAAAACTTTTTTTACTTCGTTGAAGATGGTAAGAAGTGTCATGGTCCGTCTGTTTAAGTTTAGAATATTAAAGTGTTGAGTATTCTGCTACAAAATCGGAAAAAACAAAATTAAGGGAGACCTTGTGGTTTGTTTTCATCGAACATATTCTTATATATTACAGATACGGACTGAGATAGATAGATAAGAAGAGATAGAAAGAAAGAAAGAAAGAAAGAAAGAAAGAAAGAAATGAACAGAGATATATGGATAGGCATAGACAGCCAGATAGACAGATAGATAAATAGATAGATATTAACAGACTAAGGGATAGATAGATAGATAGATATGGACAGAGTGAGATAGAGAGGTATATAGATAGATATGAACAGACAGATATCTCTATCTATAAAAGTCAGGATGTGTGTGTGTGTCTCTGTGTGTGCATAACGAATGTTCGGCCGCAATGTTCGACGGATTTGCACCAAAATTTACACGCACATGCTCCAAGTTAGCGGGAAGTTTGCATTTCCCAACTCCCATCGATAGTAGAAATAATTGATTTTTTCATGCTTCTATGGCAGTTTTCATGTAGTTTGCGGCCATTTTGTACTGGCCAGGGTGAGAGCCTATAGCTGGCTGCCGCGAATAGGCAGGAAGATTCTATTGGCCAGCGTGAGACCCATCAGCTGACTGACACGAATGTTAATTAGCATGCTAGCATGCAAAAAATATCGATAGCTGCATTCGACACAAGTGAGAAAAATTTAAATCTGCATGGCACTTTACTCCAATTGGCCCATTCGCTTGCTTAAACTCAACGTTGATTCTGATTCCGCAGAACTGGGTTATGTGTGAAAAAGTATTTGTTGTTAACATTCTTTTTTCATTCCGTTTTTCCAGTTACGAGTCCTTTTTTAAAGCTGATCGTTTTGTGTTCATTTTATTTAGTTCTTTTTTCGTAACAGACTTAATATTTAGCATAGAGCTTAGAAAAAATTCGCAGTGTGAGATAGGAAAGAAGTAAGGCATGTAGCAACAACAGCACGGCAAGGGCACTCCTTTAAAGGCAAGGAAGAGCAAAAATATTTTAAGTGATAGCGATTGCTGTAGGAGTCGTACGATTTTTGAATCAAGCACGGACCATACTGCTAGTATAATATATATAAATAGAGTAATTGAAGTAATTGAATCATTGATAATAAAAACTAAAACGTCACACTCAATAACACCAGCCATGAATACGGTCACAACATGTTGACCTTGTTTGGAAAAAATAATTCTAGATATATACATAAAATCTCCGCATTCAGTTAAAAAAAATGTAAAAAGATCATCCATGATAATGACTAAAGGAATAGTCGAAAACATATTATCTGCTTTAATGAAACTTATATATATATATATATATATATATATATATATATATATATATATAGAGAGAGACGGAGGGCGAGAGAAAGATGGAAAAAGAGAAATAGATAGATAGACAGACAGGTATTAACAGCATTGCATAGATTGATAGATATATAGATAGATATAAAGATAGATATATAGAGAGATATATGGAGCACTGTCTCCTTAAAAATAAAAAAAAATACTAAGTAACTCCGGATTATGCACCCAAAGTGTTCTTTTCTATTTTCTGCATACCGGCGCACTGATATATATATATATATATATATATATATATATATATATATATATAGTGAGATAGTTATGAACAGCATTGCATAGACAGATATATAGTTAGATATATAGATTTCTTTATATATATATATATATATATATATATAGAGAGAGAGAGAGAGAGAGAAACAGGGAGAAATACCAGTTCATAGATAGATAGATAGATAGATAGATAGATAGATAGATAGGTTCATTGGGTAATTTAAGGCATATGTATAGGAACAGTGACTATTAAATGTAATGAGGTTGATAAGTTCTTTGGATCAGTAAAAAATCATATAAAACGATGTTGATTTATCTTGAGAGCCTGACAAAGAGCAGAACACAACTAATATGTAAATGTACGGTGAATGCGGACGACTAAGTGCCTGGATAGCTTAAAAATTTACTTATTTACTTATATACAAATTACAAACATCTGTTTTTTCCCGACTGCCTTCATACAGGTACGTAACATAAATCATATATGTGGGAATGTACGCCCCTACATGCCGACCTAGAAGAAGATCTAGGACGTCAATTTTCTTTTCAATATATATATATATATATATATATATATATATATATATATATATATATATATATATATATAGATAGATAGATATATGTTGTTTGAAAACACTCTGTCTCTCTCTCCCTCTATTCTCTCTCTATATATATATATATGTATATATAATTTTATAAATTATTTAAATGACATCAATTTTTCTCAAATATATATGGTATATATATATATATATATATATATATGCTTAGATACATCTCTAACATATATATATATGTATGTATATATATATTTAATTTTTTTTATAAATTATATAAAATGAAAGTTTTGTTTAAATCTATCTATCTATATTATCTATCTAAATATATATATATATATATATATATATATATATATATATATATATATATATATATACGGAATTGTTTAAATCTCTCTTTCTATATATATATATATATAAATATATATATTTAATTTTATATAAATCATATAAATAACGTCAATTCTCTTTTGTATTCAAAATGACGCTCATATATATATATATAAGATACCCGGATAAAAGAGAAACTCGGATATAAGATAAACAGGGATATAAGGGAAGATTTTTCTGGTATAAAATTAAGATGGAGGTTTTACTATTAAAAAAAAATTCAAACACTGGATGGTTTAAGATTAATCCATAAATTTAAGATACTTTTTGAGAAGATGACAACTTCTTTTTTATGGATACGAGATCTCTTTTTTTTCTAAAAGATAAGTGAATATATATATATTTATATATATATATATATATATATGGAACCTTCAATTCCTATATTATCATTTTATTGTCGTCGACAGCTTTTTCCAAATGGCTTGTAATAATCGTTGGCGAAATTCAAAATATCAAGACACAGTTTTTCATGTTTTCCACAAACGATAATTTTTGATAATTGTACGCAATTTACTAGCGTGTGAGGGTCTTTCAAAACTTTGCAAATATTAAGTAATTAAATATAAAACAGCGGGTTTTGAACAGAAAATAAATCAATTGATCAGGCTGAATGTTTCATTGATACATTGAAATCGAAGTAAAAAAAAAAAGTTTCACAGCGGAGAAGGACACGGGAGAAGCAATGTTCCCACAGATTTTACGGTAAATTTATGGATTACCCTAACCTTAAAATGAATGAGGAAGACAACAGTGGATGTTATATTTGCCAATAAAATTAAATTTGTGTTTAGAGGAAAAAAATTGGATAATTTGAAATAAAATATGAAGGAACTTTCAATGCAGGAGAATATATGGGAATATATATAAATAATAAAATATATTATATAGGTTGTTTTATATTGGACAAGTAAGAATTTAGAGACAAAGAAATCATTTAAACCATTTTTTTTATTAACCAATATCTGTCAATTGATAATAAAAGTCGTTATAAAGATTTCCAAATTTTCTTTGATTTATGAAATTTAAATTTGACAAAAAATTAAATATTTTACTAAAAGAAACAAAGAAACCCAAGGGAAGTTTTTGACAAAAACTCAAAAGAAGAAAAGTTATTTAAAGGTTTATTTGTATTTTAAAAATCAGAGGTGTTGTAAGAAGACGACAGAATTACTATACACTTATTTTTGAAATAAACTCATTTATTCATTAAGTAGTTTTCTGTGTATGAATGTACATATGGTGATTTGCAAAGGCGTCGGTTTTGTAGTCTCATTCTAAAGCCTTACTGAACTACAAAATTTACCAATTATTGTATTATTAATCCATGTCTCCATGTGACAAATGTATTTCTTCACTAATCTCTTTTTCAATGTTTTTTTAAAAATTTTAACCGGAATGACGAACGTATGAATATCTTTTATTAAAAATGATGATTTGTTTTAGGCTTTTCTAGGGTAAATAACAATGAGTAGGTTAAGATCCCCTAAAGACCGAGATCATAATTCCATGGGTCGTTAACACAAGACAAAATGTCAGGTGTTGATTTGGGAGAAAGCGAAAATAGCCTAAAATGAAGATCGTAGCAAGAGAAATTCCATCTTATTTATGTATATATATTAAATTTATTTTTTAAACGAATTTTAAAAATTGAATGAGATCGTTATCGCATCGACTATCGACCCAAACTTTCGTTCTTTTTTTTTTTTTTTTTTCCTATTTGAATACTTTATTTTTCCTGTAAGCAAAACGAAACACGGTCTCCGATTATGCTATTTCCATATCTTCCTTCCCATTGAACATGGAATGGTCCAGTTTTTTTATTTCTTTTTTTTTTTTAAGAGCAAGGTATTTTATAATTTGCGTGCTATCTCTACTAATAAATGAATGTACAGTGTTTATGATAAGCTTCTTATATCGGCTGCAGGGATTTAGATATTACATATACAATATTCTTGAGTTTAAATACCTATATACTTGATATATTTATTGTTAAACAATACCGTGTTATTCTAATGAGCGCAAAAAAATTCACACAAATTATTATATATTCTAAATGCTACATATTTCATTAGTCAACATTGTACGACAATTAAATGTATGAATCGTTACAACCTCGTGAAAACTATCTTGCTTTTTATTTTACAATAACTTTATTAAAAACTGTATTTATTTATTTCATCAAGTCAAGTGTAAAATTACGTCTAAATGATGTCTTTAAAAATGACTGATGTGAAAATATATTAATAGTAAAATGTAAAAGTATCTTTAAATTATTGCTATTTAAATAAAATATGGATTTAATTCCAAATTTAAAATGACAAAAGATATAAGAAAAAAATATTATTAAATTTTATTATATTCTTATCACCAATTTAATATGATGCATGCGAAAGATAGATACATAGATATAGGAAGAAAGAATGTGGAAGGAGTGAGTAAAGATAGAAATTCATCATTTTTTAACTCACACTCTGATATTAGTGCCTTTTATAGAGTCATATATTGACAGACATATTAAGGATAGACATATCGGCAGATTTTGAAGATAAATGTATTTGCGAATTTCGGACAAATAGGCAATCAATCATCCGAAGATATACAAAGTTTGCAAGTCAATTTTAGCTTCAAATTTGCGATTTTGAGTGGATCAGATATATATAAACCCCGATTTCATACATATATATTAAAGTCAAACGTGTATCTTACATTTTCTGAATTTTCTATTCATATAATTCGAAAAAATCGTTTGCAATCAAATGAAGAATTATATATCATTAGCTTCATATTTTTTTTTATTGAAACTTATCTGGTGCGTAATTTATTACATTATCAGTTGACAGTGTTTAAGTTTATATGTCTTGATTTTTTTTTTTTATCTAGTTGGATATTTATATAATCTTGTTCTTTTTTTAATTTTTTGTCCTTGCTTTTGTCGATCTATAATCGAAACATTTTCTCACGTATTCAGTCCCCGTTTTACTAAATGAAAATTATTTGAGTTATTACCTTTGCATCTGTTTGAGAGAAAATTTATTAACCAGATTCAGGAAAGACAGTAACTCATATAAAACTAGAAATTTTATTTACGTTGACCAGAACTATAGCCTTATACATTAGATTTTTAATTTAATCTTAAATTTTGCATGTATAAAACATTTGACTTTAAATTACATAGGTTTATCTACTCTGTATCTAACAATATAATCTTTTGAAATGACATTCAATCCGCACTTACACGTGGTATAACTCACAGAGAATTATGTTCCTTTAATTTCTACATTTTTTACGGAAAAGTTGTCGAATTCATTTCAGTTTCATTCTACACAATTTCGAATTTACAGATGTAATTTTCTTAGACCGTTTAAAGGTGCTTATCGTCATGTAGTTCGTAACCTGGGTTGATGTTTTAATCAGGTGAATTGAGATGCTGATATGTACTGAAGCGGCCGTCATCCAACTCACTACATGACGCCAAAAAAATTTCAGCATACAGTAGGTCAATGGCATCGACCTGCCGTCTAAACTTCACTGAGTATTCAGAAGGCTCTCCGGACCCGACTAGTAAATGGGGACGTCTGCTTCCGTGAAATTAAAAAAATTGAATATTTTCATTTTATACCTTCTTACTTCTTTAGATAATAAGCTGTATCAGAATTCAATGATTATTATTGCAATGTTTGGGTGAATTAAATTTTATTTTGTTTTTGTGGGCATATAAACATCAACGGTTATTTAATGCCGACAATGTTTTTCTTGAATGTCAATATTTTTTTAAAAAATGTATAGCGGTGAAATATTTTGGCGCAAAATGTACTAAAATTAGGAATCTCCACGAGATGACTAAAAAAAAAGCAGCGCATGATAAAAAAAGACTGCAAACTTGATGAAAACAAAATTTTATCTAAATGTCTAAATGTTTATGTTATATTAAGAGGAAAGATCAAAGTATTTTGAGGTATTTTTTTTACATTTTTTAAACCATCCTAGAACGTCTGAAATTTTCGTTAAATTCTTGTTTTTTTGAGTCAGCAAAATTGACCATTTTTTCCATTTTATAAAAAAAAAAATGGAAATCTCAATTTGAAATTCTTTTAAATATCAATTATCATTTTTTCAAAACTTATTTTAAGAAAATAAGAAATTATAATGTTTATTTAAAATTTAATTTCTGCGTGGAAAAAATAAAACTAAGGATGTCATAAACTTTCGCGTCACTTGACAGGTGATGAATGACATATTGACGGATTCCGTGAGGATAATTTGTTCTACGGAAGAAGAAAAGTGAAATTATTTACATTTAAGTAAACAAATTATTTACCTCGTTATTTTTAAGGAAAACTTTCAGCATTTTTTTGTACTTAGCTTTCATCTTTACGTTTACGTTGCTTTATGGAAAATATATTCTAAAGAAATTAAAATAAGACTGTTAAGAGTGAGATTAAATTTCATATTTCATAAGAAATTATCTAATTAATTTATAGGAAACTTTCTTATGAAATTTTTTATAAAAGTATACATAAAATACTATAATTTTATGTACATTTATTAAATTTTACTGTATTATTTGTATTTCCATTCATTTTATTATTAATTTTGATAATTTCATTTATGGAAAAAATGTCATAAATTATATTAATATAAAAATAAGATCATATAAATTTCATAAGATGATACTGATACTTGTAGGTACCTTTTTCAGTTGAAATTGAAAAATCAAATTAATTTCTCGACACGTGTTTTTAACAGCGGAGAACAATGCTTAACTCAAATAACGCGACTTAAATTCTGGTTGGTCTTCCGTACTTTATAATTAGAGAACGATTATAAACACAAAATTACATTTCTTAATTATTGCGGATCTTCTGATTAGTCAAAATGATACAATTTACAACTAAACTAAAAAGATCTATCTCATAAGGAGACATAGGAAAGCCGATGCGGCTTTTAACTAATTTTATAATATTCTAACAACTTAAATGTAAAAATCTATTACAATTAAGAAATAATAAATAATTGTATTAAAAATTGATTTTTCATCGAAAAAATGTTTGCTGTCAGAAAATATTGTCCATATTCATATACACAACTAAAAGCAAATAAAAGCATTTGAAATTAAATAATATCTTTGTTTTATTTAGTTTTGTATGTTACAATTCAGAGCTGATTTTCAAGTAGGGGGTTCAATTAAAAACAAAAAAAATTATTTGCATTCCTCAAAGCCTTGTGCTTTTAACTATTGTAATCACTAAACCCGATGCAATCGAATTTCTAGCGTTTTCATAAAATTAGTTATGGGGGTGGTAATAAATATAAAAAATATTTCTGGCATGACTTTAATAAAAAAACATATTTATAATAATTCTGATCATCTGTGAATAGTTCCTGAAAGTTTCAGTAACATCCGACAATTAGTTTTATTTTTGCAAGATTTTCCAAATTAATGTGTGTCATACCAAAAAAACGTGCTAAAAATTGTCTATGATATTTTACTAGTTCCGGTGATACAAAGAAAAACAAGGTTTTTTAATCAAAATTTAGAATGTTCTAAAATGAAGGAATTTTTTTTTTAAATATTTAATAAAAACTTTGGTCTTTCCTCTTAATAATAACATAAGCATTTCGACGATAAAATTTTGTTTTCGGCAAAAGTTGGCGTCTTTTTCATCATGCTATGCTCTTTTTTTTAGCGATCTCGTGGAAGTACCTACGTAATAATGTATTGCTGTTAATAAGAATTATTTTTACGCTTTCATAGTGTTTTTGAACCTAATTTGTTGGTGGAAGAATTTATAATGAATGTGGTTTATTGTCATTCGCAGGATGGGCAATATATTATTAAATTTTTTTATAGAATATATATATATATATATATATATATATATATATATATATATATATATATATATATATATGTGTGTGTGTGTGTGTGTGTGTGTGTGTGTATTATGTAATTATTTGTTATCTATGTTAAAGCTGATAAGATGATACATTTTACATTCATGCAATTTCAAACCGTCCTGGGTAAGATGATAAACTATATCCAAAAGCAAGTTAGGAGGTTTTGAGGCGCGTGGAACCACCTCTTAATTGCTGGTGTTCACAGGTTCACCCTGACCCGGGGTGGTAGCCACTGTTAGGGCCCCAGCTATGGATAAATAGTTAACCGCCAAACTGGAGTGAAAACACTATGAAAGTGATATAATGGAATATGCCTACACCTATGTTCCCCCTCACTGGAATATGATTGGCTGGTGTCCGTCATAAATACAGACGGATGTGTAGGTGCGACAGAGTTTAAGTCTATGACGACGCCCATTGGTCTACGCCATTGGCTATCCTATTGGTTTACACCTATTACCTGCGAGTACCAGTCGATTACTGCTAATGTTTACTTCTTGGTTACAGTAACCAAAACCACTTAGTTACTTCGATCAAATATATCCCTTTCTGAAAGTGGAAATATAAGTTTTAATCCCAGAAATACTTTGTAAAAAATATTACCAGCAATACACTATTACCAGCTATACTGTTTTTGATAAAAATATTACCAACGATATATTTTGAAGGAAAAATATTACCAGAAATAGATTTTTGAAGGTAAAAAATATTACCAGCAATACATTTTTAAAAAAAATAATTACTAGGAATAAAAATTGTCAGCATTAAATAACCCATTGAGGTTTATATACTGTAAAACAAACCAAAACAAACCGTATTTCAAATTAAAAAAAAACAAAAAAAAAACATGCAAGATTCTTTTTTAATCATTAACTTAAGATTTATAATTCATGACAAAATTCAAATAGAAAATCCTAAAGTGTTCAGAGGTTATTCTGTTCATATTTTATTTTATTTTCTCGTGTGATTTCACGCAGTTTCGATTCAATGCGCACTTTGGCGTTGGTTAGACCTTTATCAGTTACTTAATAGTGTGTTCTACTCACGGTGGAACCTACGTACAAAGATTCAACTTTAAATCAACTTTAATATTAACTTGACTCACCTTAGTACGACACAAGCCTGAAGGTTTTAAATGAGAACAGCAATCTTGTTTCTATTAATTATCCAGAGAGAGAGATGGAGGGAGAGAGAGAGAAGTCAGCATCCCTTGAGAATCAGCATTAATGATTTTTGCTTTTAACCTGTCTTCCAGAATCATATTCATTTATTGTCCTTTCGCCTCGCATATCCTCAATATTGTTTTCTCATTCGCTTTCATCCCTTGTAACTCATTGCATCCTAGTGGAATTATTGCCTTGCTTGGGGTGAAATGAGTAATGGATTCTCGAAAACTAATGTAAAGCATGAGAAGTTTGTTTCATACATTTTCACGTTTCTTCACTTTCACATCAGCATTTATATTTAATCAAGCAAGATTAATATGACATAAAGTTGAATGAAGTAAACTGGTGAACAAAGATTATTTTTTTAAAGTTGGGCGTCGTCCGCTCTGTTATGTACTTTGCTTTCTCTCTGATTCGTTATCATCCATATTTAACTTCCGTCTATAATGATCAATATTAATATCATTTAACTTACGTCTATAATGATCAATATTAATATCATTTAACTTACGTCTATAATGATCAAGATTAATAGCATTTAACTTACGTCTATAATGATCAATATTAATATCATTTAACTTACGTCTATAATGATCAAGATTAATAGCATTTAACTCCGTCTATAATGCGTTGAATACACCAGTTTTTGTCTGATCCCCGAAATTAAGCAGTGTTGAGATTGGTCAGTACTTAGATGGGGGACTGTATACAAATACTATGTGTCATAAGAATAAACTTGGAAGATATAACTCGTTAGCATGGCAGGGTATTTCATAGGGTAGATGGGCCTCTTTAGCTGTGTTGAAGAAAGATAATCGTGAGGGATTCAGATTGCTGTCTGGCACGAGTAAACTCATCTTTTAAACGTAGTGTTTTACACTGATTCAAATGTTTACACAGAAAAAACACATAATCAATTGCTGATTAATAGATTTTCTTTTTACAGCCTATCAACTTTTTGAAGGTTATTTAAAGCCATACCATATTTTAAATTGTAAGAATTTTGGGGGAAAATAATGATCATTTCATACAAGTGCTATTAATTCACCCAAAGATGTGAGGAAAAGTGGTTCATTCCTACTTGTCCCAAGGGTATTTGCGAGTTAATGAATATAACAAACCGTATTGGAATTAGAACTAAGTTCGCCGATTTCCACTACCGATTTATTAATCATTACACCAACTGCACATCCAAGCTTACAACACTCTCAAGTGAACAACTACTTAGGTACAGAGCAGGGTTGACGTTGTTTATCTCTGGTGATCGTACACGTTACGTGATAATATGACTAGGTATTGTTAATCGGAGTTTCAATTCTCATTGGGTCCTTTATATTCCCTTACGTGCAAATAGCCTTAGGAAAGACATGAATCCAACCCTTATCCCCAACTATGGGTTAATTAGTAAAAGCTGTATCATTAGGTCATTACTTTCTAAAAAAATATCTTATAATCTAAAAATATTTTCTGGCTTTAAATAACATGCATAGGATTGATAAGTCGTAAAAAACGAATCAATCAATCAGAATTGAATTTGATATTTTATATACGAATAACTGCTACATGACAACGACTAGAAATACTGTTATTAAGCTTTAATAACATTCCTCCCGTTCCTTTGTACAGGAGTAGTGGTTTATTCTTTGTTCCATGTTTAGGATTGGTTTAGATAACTTTTTTTGTAAAATTCTCTTTCATACCCAGTAGCCTCTTGCGCCTTAGTGGCATTATGGCCTTGCTTTTGTTGAGATGATTTTTAAAAAATTCTACAATACATTTGTTTTGCTATGGCGATACAATATGTTAGTGTAATCCGTCCTATTAAGAACAAATCTAAATCAGGATCAATGTCATTCTTATAAAACAATTTTCATGAAAAGAACAAAAATATTACATCTGTTGTCGCAAATTTGCTTCTGTTAAGCAACTATTCATTGTTACAGATGCATAAGAATTCATCAGAATCCTTTGCAGCTTCTGTTTTAACATATATGTCCGTTCATTAAGTTGGTGATCATATCTCTCCAAGTGTCCTTGTTATTTATCTGTGAATTATGATTCATTCTTCGGAAAGATAGTAGGGTGGATTAAGAGTACACTTTAATCTGCTATTAAATAAAATTTAAATTACATAACTAAATAACCCATTGAGGTTCTTATGCTATAAACCAAACCAAACTAAACCGAGCATATGCCCGTGTAAATTTATTATCACACAGTGGCCGATAAACTGACCGCTGTGTGAAAGTGCATATATTCGGGCGGTCGGTATACCGTCTTGTATCGTGGACAGCAGGGACCTAAAGTGGGTGTTCCGTACTAATCAAGTTGTTCAAGGTCCAAAGGATACAAATCAAACAAGTACAGAAGTTTAAATATCTGGGAAGTGTTTCAACAGAAGTCGGAAAATGTGACACCGAAATCCCAAGAAGCATTAGAATATATAAAAACAGAATGGGGAGAACAGTCAGATTCAGGCCTTTCCCAAGACCAATGGTCCGAAAATGAACGCAATAGACTGGCCCGGCATTTGAAATCAGCTCACTGAA
>CAHIKZ030000569.1:90000-125000 GCA_903632075.3 Acanthosepion pharaonis
CCTGATTATCAGAAAAAATTTCATAGAAAATATGCGTCCTCCAACAGAAATCGAACCTGTGACTTCTAAGGAACAGTCATATAGTCTGACGCGCTTTACCGATTTAGTCACAGATGAGCGCTTCGGGACCGTTAATTTTGTTAATACTGTTTATGACAAACAGAGAATTTCCTTAAATACTTGTATCTATAAAAAGAACGTATAAACATAAAAAAAATGTCTTTAAAGTAATTGTCGGACTTTGTCCTTTTTTTCATTATATATATATATATATATATATATATATATATATATATATGAACGTATATATTATTTATATTATATAGGGTCATATATATATATATATATATATATATATATATATATATATATATATATATTATATATAATATATATATATATATATATATATATATATATATATATTACTCCCTTTTCTATATATATATATATATATATATATATATATATATATATATATATATATATATATATATATATATATATATATAAAACATGCATTTATGTATGTGTCTCTTTGTAGTGGGGTATGTAACGATGATTAAATTTTTCTGCATATATATATATATATATATATATATACACACATATATATGTGTGTGTGTGTTTCTGTGATATAATCTGTATATTTTTATATAGGTCACACTTCAAACCATTTCCCCCACTTCTATGTCTATTCGAATAAAATTTTCAAGTGTATTCGTTACAGCCACATATCATAATCACTGTTATAATATTTAATGCAGGAAAACTAAATATTTTGGTCAATACAACTCTTTTCTTCAAAGAAGAACATAAACATGTAGTCATTATGTATTTCTCGCCCAAATAATGAACTTTTACTCAAACGTTCGTATTTCCCGCTGAAAATGATGAATATATTTTGGCTATGACTTTTGATAGAATAAAGTTGTTATGTTGTTTACAATAGTGCTTACTCACCGTCTATTCTTTGTCGACCAAACACCATATCTTTCTGAAAATGTTAGTATAAACATAATGGGATGCACGATAGAGTAATGGATAGTGGCTCGAATTGAGGAATCGGAGAAACGAGTTCGCATTTCAGTCGTATCTATTACATTCACTTACAACCTAATATCCTTAGGAAAGGTATGAATTCTCATCTTCTCCCTCCAGGTATGTGTAAATAACCTTGTATATCAACCAGTGTAGGAGAAGAAAAATCTGGTTATCTTGCTCAAGAAACATCACACCTACTATGGCTGCAGTACACATGGTGCCCTTACGACACTACGGGTCACGGGATTTTTAAAAAATCAATATATTCTCAGTTGGCCTTTTATTCAGGTTTCTCTGCCGACTAAAGAAAACTTTGGCACGCTCAATCTCTCTATCTCTCTATCTCTCTCTGGTGCGATGGATAAATTGTCGTCTCTATTACTCAAAAATAAAAATAACACTAACATCTCATTTTAACAGGTATATTTACTAAAATTACACGAAAATATCATAAATACTAAAGAGTAACGTTATTCAAAAAAATCGCCATTGACGCCAGATGAATTCGGAAGTTCCTGCAACTCTTCTGAAAGGTTACTTGTTTAAGTTGGTGAATGTTGCTATAATCTTTGCCTTCAGTTCATCTTTGGTGTTACAAGTAGTCTTGTTGGTCTCCAGCTCAACTGCGTCCCACACATAATAATCAAGAGTGTCGCAGACTGGGAGATTAGGTTTCCAGATGTAAGGGATGATGTCGTCGGAGAAATTGTCTGGCAGCCAGATCATTCGAGTGATCATTCCAAACACCACGATCTTGACTGGATATATCTTTCCGAATCCTCTGCACTATCCTCTGATTGACACCCAAACACTCTGATGTATTCGTCTTGGAACTTCCTACGCAAATGCCAAGCAGTATAGCATGCCGTTTCTAAATTTCTGGCGGAGTGAATTGTGTCATGGTGCTCTTTTTCTTACAGACGGTGCCCAACTGACTCTACAATAATTTGCAGTATATAAAATAAAAATACAACGCGCATGCGCGAAATGAAACACATATAATGTCGACATTTTACCCATCGCATCCCGTATATATGCAGTGTGGAAAGAAACTGGCTATTTAAAATTTCTTTAACTTTTGTTATATCTCCAGATTTCCATGAAACAAAATATTTTGCGATCCATAAAATCATAGAATTTTCATGCTAAATATTCAGTGACAAGTATAGCCTAGAATGGCACACTAAACTTGACACTGAATTAACGTTCTCTGCAAGCATATCTAAGTAAAAACTAAGTATGGCAGTCTTTGATAAAAGTGCAGAGATGATGGCGCAGTGTGCATGGAAATCCTGCTTTTAGTAGATGCCAAAATTAACATATTATCATCCCAAGCTGATGAGTATGGCGTCTGCGGTAGATGCCTACAGAAGCGCCTGTTCTTCAACAACCAGACTGGAAGTAAATGTAGAAAATGTAGAATATTAATAGTGTTATGTACAATTATAATAATCAAAAGAAAAATTGTTTTATGAAAATCGACCAATAATTCAGAAAATCATTAAAAATTTTCCACAAAAAGTTTCTTTCTACGTATCACGTATACAAACTTAAAATAAACATTGTGTAAATCCGACAGAATTAAAATATAAGGAATAGAAAGTGAGGCTTATAAATTTCACATAATCAACAATTATTATTCTTAAAAGAGTTCTTAATACAGAGTAGAGCAGATATGATTATTTATTTAAAAATTATAACATAAATATGTTATAAAATCACTACAAATAACATATTTATGTTATAATTTTTAAATAAATAATTATATATATATATATATATATATATATATATATATATATATATATATATATATATATATATATATATATATATATATATATATGAATGAATAATATATAAGATTTACATTATTCAGACTATTGTCCTCATTTTTGTTGCCATATTTATTACAACGTCTCGGCCATTGTACGCTCCCTCCTTCTTCAGGTGGTCGGGATGTCGAACTGTCCTCAGGAACACATGGCACAGTGGGTAAAGGCGTTAGTTAGATCCAGTGACGGGACCCAAAGAGTGTGAGTTCAATACCTGGTTATGGCGGTGGAGAACTTTGAGTGGGAGAATTAACAGGAGATAACTGATAACTGGCATCCATTGGACATGGCACGTGGAATTAGAACACTTTACCTCGAGCAAAATAAAGTGTTCAGTTCGACATTCCAACCACCTGAAGAATACTGGAGCGTACAACGGCCGAAAGGTTGTGATGAATATAGCAATGGTCCGAATAATGTAAATAGTGTACATAACACCTCATTTTCTTTGGGTTATATATATATATATATATATATATATATATATATATATATATGATAGACCCTCCCCGTCATTTTCGACGTATGAGGATCTGACAATTTAATTGATTCAGTTACGTAATTTTGTGCGATAATCTTAAGTGTCACTTAAGACCCGTTAGTGATTTACAAAAGAGGCTGCATATGGAACAAGAGTAAGGATTGCGGGATGAGATCACTGTTAGATTCAGTGAACTTTTAGATCTTGCTCTCGCTTCTTGAAGACGATTCAGACAAATTGAGTGAAAACTGCTGATTCCACTAAAAAAAAAACTCTACAAGGCTCCAAGGCTAAGCGCTCGAGGGTGTTATGTGGTATATTGACAGCTGACAAGTTGGTCTTCAGCTTGTCTTTGTATATTAGCCATGGGCGTCCTATATTCCTGTACCCCTGATCTAACTGGCTGTACATTAGGATCTGTGTAGATAAGAATGAACCGCCAAAAAACCCACACAAATGAATTTATCATACGTGTGTCTCTCTCTCTCTCTCTCTCTCTCTCTCTCTCTATATATATATATATATATATAGACACACACACACACACACACACACACACACACACACACATATATATATATATATATATATATATATATATATATATATACGCCTTACCAGTTTGTGACTGGAAGGGATAATTCAGAGGAAGATATACATCCAGGGACAGCTCAATGTAGACTACAGATCATTATAATGATTATAAAATACGAAGTAATTATCCATTTCGATTATAATCTATATCGTGAACATCGAGGTGTTCAATTCTTCAGCTATAATTTATTTCGTGAACAACGAAACAGTGAAGAAATGAACACCTCGGTGTTCACGAAATAAATTATAATCGAATTGGATAATTAAAGTCTCTATCTTCTTATTAACATTATAAATAAATAAATATACAACTATTTGTGTGCCTGTGTGCGCGCGTATGTATTATAAACGAATGAAAATTGTACATATAAACGAATAATATATATATTATTGATGAATAATATACACTTATGTATATTACGCGCCACTTTTTTACACACAAACACATATTTATACATACGTATATATATATATATATATATATATATATATAGACACACACACACACACACACATATATATATATATATATATATATATATATATATATATATATATATATATATATATATGTGTGTGTGTGTGTATACTTACGCATTGCCTTTTTTTTACAAATCCTTTTATTGTAATTGTTTGGATGAGCTCTTTTCTATGGTACCTAGACAATACGAATTTAAGCGCAATTTTATAATGGCTGCGAAATCCCATCTATTTACAGATAAGCTTGATAGATCTTACCGTAACTTGTATGTTAACAGTTTTTTTCAGGCGATTTTAAGTAACTGGTTTACTTAACATCGTCTCAAGATGTACAATCATAGTATGGAAACATGAAATCTTATGTGTAGCGACTTCAAAATTTATTATTTTAATCTCATATAATAAAAATAATAATATATTGCTCTACTTTATACTGAACACATTATAAAAAGTAATTGCTACGAACAGTGGATTTTTACACCTCTTTTCTTTCTCCCATTTGGATATATATATATATATATATATATATATATATATATATATATATATATATATATATAAATTGTGTGTATTTAGGCAGCATTTTTCATTGATGCATGTTTCATTACATAATATAGACAAGTTTTATATATTTATTTTAAAACAACATGCTTGGTCGAATACACATTTCCGGAAAATCCTCGTTGAAAACACAACTATACTTAAACATGAAAACAATAAACAAAAACTAATAAATTCTTGAAGATATATACATAAAACAACTGAAACCTAACTTGAACAAAATAAACTATGAAGTCTCCGCAGATATTATTAAATGCCTATAACTGATAACAGAAGCCACTGGTTTATACCAACGGCTTCCATATTTAATTCTTCTCGTTTTCACTCTCGCGTGGTCATGTCTGACGTCATGAGCTGCGGTGATATTTTCGCTTCCAGCGTCTCGTATGCACGAGTTTGTCGTTGCTTGGCAGTCTTCCATGTAAACAAACCAGACTATCATTGTTGCCATGTCCGTATAATGTCATCTTTGATGATGACTTATGTAATCCGAAGCTTAGATAGGATTTAAAAACATGTATCAATATGGTGATTTTCTTTCTTCTTTTAATGATAATGTTATGAAACTTATCAGACGATATGAAAAGAATTTACATAAAATAAATAGACAAAACTTGTCTATATTTTTAATGCAACATGCATCAATTTATATATATATATATATATATATATATGTGTGTGTGTGTGTGTGTGTGTGTGTGTGTGTGTATTAATTGTGAGATTGTTTCTTGTAAAATAACATTTTAATGCCCTTTTAATACCATTTTAACTAACTAAACCAGAATATTATATTTATACATACACACACACACACACACACACACACACATATATATATATATATATATATATATATATATATATATATATATATCGAGAGAAAGAGAAAAAGATAGTGAGAAATTCATTGTGGACGGAGGAATCAGCTCTGTATAGGCACTGTCAGTTTCTTCCCTCTAACGATATTTTATTAGAATAACAAAGGAAAATAATTATTACAGTATACAAATATTTGCAAATAACCCTAAAACTCAGATAAGTGAGGAATTAGAAACTTGATTTTTATTGCTCGATATGCCAATTATCTCTTTCGATTAAGTAAGCAACATCAAGTCTGTGAATATATGACACATATTTGTCAATATAAATGATAAAATCGCATTGTGTGCATACTCATATGGACTCATTTATTTTTTTTCTATTTGCCGCATATAGTTGTGTAACGCGCGATCTCGCGTATCGTGCGCTTCACAAATATTCACTTATAAAAAAATGATTTTATCATCTATCTCGTTTATCATATGAGTTCCTCTTTTGGTAGGCCACATTAAAACAGACACTTTTCTACTGTCTCTTTGTCCCATCTTCTAGTTATATACGTTAAAAAAAGTAAAATAGAATGATAAAAGTATCGTTATTAACGCTATATTCGTTGCGTAAACACGTACAGCCATAAACAACCGAACGAGAATCAGCTAAACATCTTGTAAACGTAAACAAGGCAATGGATTCATATTCGCTGTTTCTATTTTATAATACGATATTATTTTGTGAATAATATATGTATTATTATTGGATAAAGTTAATTAAAACAGCAGTTTTATCAAAATCATATGTATTTTAAATACAGCTATACCTTTTTACTACAGTAAATGGATATACAGTTTGTTCAGCGGCGTCTCCAGGGCCAGCAGTATATATACTCTAATTTTATAACTCGTGTATAATGCGACCCTCTTAAAATTAGCTTCAAAATTAGGTCTTCAGCAGTCGTATGATACTTGAGAATATATGATAATTAATATGTTAGATCTCCAGTGAACGTGCAAAAAAATATCAGCTATATATATATATATATATATATATATATATATATATATATATATATATATTTAGTAAGTGACAAAATAGTTTTCACATAACCCTAACCTTTTCATAATTATGGCTGATCTGAACAATTTGTCTTGAACAAGGTTTCACAACCTGGGCGATATCGGCTACCATTGGACAATTTCAACTGTTGTGTGGCAGGTGTGTAACTAAACAGAAATTTTAGGCGATTTTTTGGGGCGATATGGATTTCAAGTATTAAAAATTTATTTCAAAATATGCTTCTCGAAAATAAACATTCAAGTGAAATATGCAAATAAAATTTATAAAAAAAACAGGGTCTAATTTGGAATAACTGGGTCACATTCTTCAATAAGATATATATATAGAGATCACCGCTAAAAATGTATATTTTGGTATTTTTTATAGTTTTGAGAAGGGTCAGGAGCATTCAAATAGTTATTCAGACAAAATAACAATTTTGGGGAATATAAATCGAATAATGGAATATCAAGAACAACAAGACATTTTTCTTAGTTGTTAGTCGTGCATATTCTTTTTAATTTTATAATTATAAACAAAAATCGTTTAAAGTTTTTCTCAACACTTACAACGCTTACCGTAACCACAAAACGAAATTATATATAAATTTTGCAATGGTAAAATCTGTTCTTTAATCTTGTTCTAGCAAGGTTCTTTGTTATCTCCCTTTGATATCTTAATCATAACATAAAATCTGTTTACGAACCAATAAGAGACTTTCACCTAATAATTGTGATATGTTTTTGAATATTTACTATCGGTGGAAATTTTTACCGGGGGAAAGTGGGTGATAATGCAGTAAAGTTTGGGAAATTCTGGTCTAGAGTTTGTATTTTGGCGCGTACTGGGGACCGGAATAACAATTTCAAAAGATAAGCTCGGTACTGAGAAATGAACAAATGTTATTAGAAATATAGAAAAAAGTGATGGATTACTATGCATTATCAATCCACTTATAGGGATGTGAATGAAGAGAAAACTGGAAGTAACAGAAATATGGTTCAACAGAACGATATTGAAAATTCCTTGGGCGGAGTGGGTAAGAAAGAAAAGAAAGTAAACTGCAACAGAAAAATAAAAACAAACACTTATACTCTGTATCAGGAAAAAGCAGCTGAAATTTATTGGACACACAATGAGAATGGAGGGTTTGGAAAATTTAAGGCTCACAGTCTATATTGAGAACAAGAATGACAGGGGCAGGCATTGTGCCACTTAGCTGACGAGCTTGTCTAAATGGAGGACTAGTGATTTAACACGGAGGTGCGGAAAAACTGCTAAGCGCTACACGAGATAGGAAATTGTAGAGAGTCATGATGGCCTATGTCCTGAAGAGACCCGACGCATAAAAAAGGCATATCCTACCCTGTAGATAAGTGCCTCTATGAAATACATACCCTTGAAAAATTTGAATAACTATGTAAATCTTTACACCATGAATTAAACAAGAAACGTTAATATCGTGAAGACAGAAAAAAAAAACAAAGAAAGAAAAAAAAGGAAGAAAAGAAACGGTCGTATGTCTTTATGGTCAGGCTCTGGATAAACCGGATATTCTTTGACGTTTCACCGCGGGATCTCGTGTCGTCAAAACGCAGCTCATCTTCGATTTTTAGTTCTCATCAGGCTAGGCCCTTTTTGTGCCTTCATCATCCCCACCACCACAAACACCACCACCACTATCATCATCATTCTTCTTCTTCATATTATTATTATTATTATTAATAATAGTAGTAGTAGTTGTAGTAGTAGTAGTAGTAGTAGTAGTAGTATTTACTTCATTTCTCCTCTCTTATTTTTTGTCTCCCACTCTTTCTTTTCCTTCAGTCGATTTGATAGTTGTTCATATTTTCCAGATCAACCTCCATGATACTATGATTTAAGAGATCATTAATTTTATTTTTCCTTATTACTGTCTTCTTCAATTCTATTTCATTACTTCCATTTTTTTTCTTTCTTTTTGTTCTTAACATTTTGTTTTCTTTTTTCAATTTTTAATAATTTGTTTTTATTTTTGTTTATTTTTCTTTCGTTCTTTATTTCTTTACCTAAATTATCTTTCATGTTCTTAATGTTTTTTTTTCCTTTTCTTCCATTCAAACTTCTCTTTTTTCCTTTCTTTCTTTCTTTCTTTCTTTCTTTCTTTCTTTCTTTCTTAATCTCTACCATGTCTTGTAAATTTATTCCCGGCTTTCATTCATTTTTCTGTTTTTTGTTACTACATTTTATGTCTATTCATCATCGCCCTATGAATTCTTTGTCTCCTTTCCGAAATGTCATCTTCCGAAAGGACATATGTCAGAAAATATCATTCGGACCTAAATAAAGAAATCAGATAAGTTTATCGAAAATAGTGAGGGACACAGTAATTACCAAAGTCACAACACTAACCCGCCACCAACTCAACGACAGTCAACAAATATATCGAGACAGTGTGGACATAGAAATGAACATTGCTTGCTGACAGGCAACTCCAAAGCTCAAGCCATCTTGAAAACATGTGTATATCTAAAATATACGATACAGATTTTTCCCCATAAATATATTATATTTTACAAAATTAATTCCCTTTTTTTTCTTTTACTTTTCATTCATTATATATATATATATATATATATATATATATATATATATATATATATATATATATATATATATATATATATATATATATATATATATATATATATATATATGAATAAATATAGTCTTAAGGTGTGCTATATTTATGGGATAAAGTGCTCAATATCAGAGATAGAGCGTGTGTAAATATAAATATAAAGTGAACATTTTAGAGGCGACAGTCTGTTTTCATGCTAGACGCAATGGATTGCGTCTAGCATGAACTGACTGTCGACTATAAGTGTTGACTTTATGTTCACTTTTTTTATATATATATATATATATATATATATATATATATATATATATATATATATAATTTTAGGGTTTTACCTCAAAAACATATAAAAAAACTTTACACAATTGCAGGCGTTAGTGAATAACTGGTGAGTAGACTATATTTGAGATGTCAAAACAAGAAACAACCTCTTTTCACGTGGAAAATGAAGAAAAAGAAAAATAGTAAGAAAGAAATGAGAGGAAATAGTTGTAGGGTTAGTTTTGTTTTTACTGAGATCAACCAATAGGAATGACCTACGGTCAGTTCAAATTATAGGGAGAAGCGCAAGTTAAGAAGCGTCGGTAGACCCGCAGATCTAAAATCGTAGACAGCTATCAGACGCCGTATAGAATCAGTTGCAAAGGGTTATAATAATGTGTCCCCAATTGAACCGGAAGGTTTTGCCGGACTTAGCTAAACTTTGCTAGTCTTTGCTAGTCATAGCCAGTCACACTCACTTCAGAAGATATCCGAGGATTTTGTCCAGGTAGCGGGGTAACGGGAAGGTAGCCTGAAACGGAACAGATGCTGCAGCAGCATCTCCCCCGAGGTGAGCGGAACAAGCAGTTAGGAGGAGATCCCGGTACAGAACAGATACTACAACATGTATCTCTTCCATGGTTGGATCCTTAATCCTAGCCCTAACCATATCAGACATAATCATGCAACAAAAATAAAGACAATAAACGAAAACGCATCTTTAAATATGTACATATATCTATCTATCTATCTATCTATCTATCTATATATATATATATATATATATATATATATATATATATATATATATATATAATAGCTGGTCACTCATATTCTAGGATATCTATCTGCTAGGGCGACGAGACAATCCTTAATGATGAACAATCTGAACAACACCTGCAAACTCAAACCCTGTGTTACGATGCCGTATGACTTCGTTCGAGCACAGATATCGACGGCCCAAAGTGTACCGTCTATCCAATCTCACTCCCAAGGCTTGGGCTAACTTGTGGTATGGTTTTCTGGAACTTTCCAAAAGTGCCCCACCCTGGGATCGTCCCCGCTTTAGACCGATAACATCTGGAAATCATCTTCCTGACAAATCGACCCGGTCTCATGGCCAGAAAGTGGAAGTTCTAACCACTCGGCAACAATATACAGATAGATAGATAGATAGATAGATAGATAGATAGATAGATAGACGTCACACATTGCGTGCGTTACAACACTCACTAGTTGTCTCTACCAAGATGATTAAATATAAAGTCGAACGCTTTCAAAATATTTCCTGTATGTTGCGTAAGGAACATCGGACAAATTCTGAAGTCTTCTTTTTTATTATATTTCCCACATATACAAAATTATGACCTACACACACACACACACACACACACACACACACACACACACACACACACATATATATATATATATATATATATATATATATATATATATATATCACGATCGCAAAAGCCTGAAATCCAGGGTCACAAACTCACATCAGTCCATCTAAATATGTTAGCTCTATCACTGATATTTCCAATAATAAGTAACACGCATTTCATATATAAATAATATATATAATATTACACACACACACATATATATATATATATATATATATATATATATATATATATATATATATATATATATATATATATGAAAATATATAGAAAATAGGAAAGAACTCGTTAGCTAAATAATCCAAAGATCCTTATATATCAAAACCATTCAGAAATGCAAGCAATATTCAAGCTCTAGGAGATTCTTCGAAATCCAGAAGATGGCCTCCAAATTATGACCTACAACATTGATGTTGAATAAACAGAAATGTGCCTGAGCAAGCGTTTGCAATAGGGATTGGCTCACCGACCGCGCAAGTAGACAGGTATCCTCGAATACGAATGGTCAGCGACACTTTTGGTTTACACTGAAACTATGCTGAACAGAACTTGGATATATTTCTGGAAGAGAGCATTCTATCTAGCCATAATCAACAATCTGAACAAGGCTAGCACTTTCGAATCCGCGGTCACGATGGCCTCTGACATGTTGTAGGTCATAATTTGGACGCCATCTTCTGGATTTCGAAGAATCTTCTAGAGCTTGAATGCTGCTTGCTTTTCTGAATGGTTTTAATATATATTCAATAATAATAATAATAATAATAAATTGGGAAACACTATAAAGAAAACACATGTCATACAGCTCCTTCGCAATTAAAGAAAAATGATTCGAAACTCCTACATTCATTGATAAAGAAACATTAATCATAAACCCATAGAAACTGAAAAGCCTAATCCTTAGTCTTTACAAAAAGTTTTTAACATACCTTGTAATATCTCTCATATCGCATACCAAAATTATTGCATAACTTGCCTCTAAAATGAAGCGATTCACCCTATACACAAAATTAAAAAAAAGTAATCTAAATGACCCGAATATATTTTCTTTCGAATATACAGTTCGTCTCTGGATGACGATATTCTCAGTGCCATTGGATTGGAAGTATCGATATCAGACTGAATCTCATCTGCACTTTTAAAACCAGAAAGGTTTCGCTTGTTGACGAATTCGATTAGTTTTTCTGCAAACTCATTTTATGTCTAAGGAATACACATGCTTTAAAACTTCTTTCTTCATAATTCTGACTGACTAGCAAAAACCCATGTACGAAAATACAATTGTTATAATTAACCCTCAGGTTCCCTTCCAAAGAGAGATTAAAGGAAAGGATAAACTTAATTTTCACCTAAAGAAATATATACACATTCATCGCCCTGAAAGTAGGCAGGCCCAAAAGCATATTTAAACAAACGTGATTTCATCCTTCATTTCATTTTTCTTCTTTCCGTCAAACCGTTACTCCTTTTACACTGAAATTGTCTCGAGATTAATTTTAATTAATTCCTTTCAATAATATATTGAAAAGGAAACAAACACCAAGAAACTCCATACCACTTAAGTAATATCAGCAACACCCATTAAGTGAGTAACAATACAGCTTAAAATGATATCAAATTACACCAAACCACACTTAAATATGGCAAAATTCAGAAATAGCAACAGAAAAGACGCCAAGACCTGAAGAGTGTACATGTTATCTTGATGTCCTCACGAATCTACGTGGTAGGCATGACTGAACCAACATCACTCAGCTAAGTGATAAACTTTTCCAAATTAATTCTATTAATGTTTCTATCCTAACTTTTGAAACTGTTCAAAAGGCTTTTTCCACCGGAAAAATAAGAAGCAATTCTGGTACTTAATACAATACTATATATATATATATATATATATATATATATATATATATATATATATATATATATATATATATATACCACTAAAATGGTGGGAAAATGGTTTGTTCCTAATATTGCTCTATTAAGTACAGCACTTTTCTTGCTATACTCTAACTTTACAAAAATCAGATCAGAGAAAAAAATTATAATTTTACATTCTATTTCATCATATATAAAATTTTGCTTTAGGCATTTATTTCTGTTTACAGAGTGATATGAATTTTTTTTTCATACAAATATTATGTGATGTCAATCTACGAGCACCAGGGGTAATATGCACTGGGCTCCATAGCTATGTATGCAGCCAGTGCTGTCATGACGCAGCATTGTAAAGCCTAAGGCTTCCTAGACTGGTCAACAGCCAGGACAGAGGATTTTTCCCTCGATGAAATCAATGACCACGTGTTCGTGTCAAAGGCCAGGCTCATGTGCTGGAGCATATCGGTTGTGATTTGTCCTGGAGATAAATGTGCTTCGCCAGGCCTAATTGCCTAAGATATGCTACTCATGAATAAATACTTTTTCGGCTTTCAACATGGATATGTGGTGAGAACTGGTCAGATGGTCTTTTGCGCAGAGACCATAGGACCACTCCCCGTCATGAACCTAATGATGAAGATAATGATAATGATAATTATGATGTTATAAATATACTCATTATCCTCATGTGTCGCAAGCCAAAGTATCAGAGAAGTGTCGCATAATTCATCGTGATTACAGAAAGTGGTTTTATACTTTAGATACGTACACACCCGATGCATATCGATAGAAAATGTCTTAACATATACACAACAGCATGTGCGTTGCGAAAATATATAGTAAACTGATAAAAAGGCCAGTGACAATATTAAAGTTGTAGGCTTTTGAGTTCAATTTTCTCTAAATTCATCTGCTTCTGTCTCAAATGAAAAATGATTTGACATAATTTTAACCCTTAGAAAATTCGTGCTTTTGTAAAACATGCTGTATACAAGTGCCACAAATATCTACGTAAATTTATTGTGTGGCTTTTTCTACGAAACAAAAGATTATACATGTTTTTAGTTTAAATATGTCGTTTTTTATTGAATACATAAATCGGGCAGGCATTAAAAAATTCTTGCGTGTATTCTTAGTGTGCTATGACACTTGGCCCCTGGTTAACCGTGCAAATGGAAAATGAATATATTTTTTTTAATAATTTTCAATAAAACCTTATACGAAGCATTATAATAATAAAAATAATAATGTCTAATAGAAAAGGTTTATGTTTCAAGAAAGAATATAACTATAACACTTATTTATTCATTTTCCAGCGTGATAATTTTTTATAAGATTTATTTCTGTGCATAATTATTGACTCAAATCCGAGAATGTATGAACGTTTAAAAGTTAATTCGTGCCTTTTTGTAGTTACTTTTCTTTGTTGAAAATGTATAGACGTGTATTCTATAATAAAGAAAGTCAGCTAAATGTGTGCATGTTTTGGAGACTACAAAATAAAAATGGAGGCTTAAACCAGAAAGAAAAATTCTCGTTGAAACTCGTATCAGAATTAAAAAGATAACAAATTTAAAAACAATACAAATATTGTACTTTTGCAAATGATAAAAACCTGGTATAACACTTTACCATTTTCTTTTATGTACCGTTTCCGTTCAGGAGGGGGCCGTTTATAGTTTTCCACAGCTTCCTATCCTACATACATCTTAATACGCCTTTTCTTTACATTATACCTCTCAGTTTTTTAGGTAAGTTATTCACTGCTTTCCTTGGTCTCTCTTGACTTTATTATGTCCTGTGAGTATCAAAGTCTCCAAACGACTTTTCTCATTACGTGTCCTAGATATTTAAGCTTTCTCTTTCTAATTCGTAGTATAAATTTCCTTTTTCTGTCCATTTTCCTGAAAATGTTCCTGTCACAACCATGTTCAGTTCTTTGTAATTTTAAAAACGTGTTTCTGTTGCCTGAAATCACTTTTGTACTCGCGAGGAGAGGGTTTCTGCATTCACTGCCATTTAGGAGGACCGATATTAGATGAGAGTCCAGTAATCCTTTTCTTTTTTTTTTGTTTGTTTGTTTGTTTGTTTCTGAAGAAATTTTCCTTTTCCGTAATACTTTGTTCAGCTTTTGCAAGGCAACTTTTATTATTTAAATGCGCCTTCGGATCTTGGTATGATATTCTGCGTTTTCTGCTAAAATCAGTTTCAAGTTTTACACCATTGCTTGAATTGGGTATCTGACACTTGTAGTTCGCAGCCTGGGATACTATACCGTATGAAATGTTAAATATAGCGACAAATTCGAGAAGCAATAACCATAAAAAAAAATGAATAGCAAGACAATAATAAAACACCATTCAAGTATATTTAATAAATAAAATACAAACAAATTTATATATATATATATATATATATATATATATATATATATATATATTCACCACTAACTACTATTTTTGAATTTTTTTTATTTTTATTTTTGTAAGAGAATTATGTTGTATTGACAGATTTGTCAATATACCGATTTTCGTCATTTAAAATATTGCCAATCAATTTAAATTCCGTTTAAAATACAGCAAAAATGTTTGCTTATCGGATATATTGATCTATTAGCTTGTAATTTAAACTAAAATAAAAGCTTCAAAAAATATGTTTCATTCTTAAAATGAATTTTAAACCATAAGAATCGCTCTTTTAAGAGATACTTTATATACATATCTATCTATCTATCTATCTATCTATATATATATATATATATATATATATGTATATGTATATGTTTGTCATACTTCCTATGGCCAATGCCTGTTTATATTTGGACACTGCAGAGAACATGTTTACCCGTCGATGATATCTTACCGGTCCGCCGGTTACCATGTTTCGAGATTACTGCATCTTCCTGTCATTAGTGACGACTGACGGGCGTCCAGCTCCTTCGTCGCGCTTTTTCGAGACTCTTTTAGACTTCTCGATCTACTCATACACATTTCTACACTGTAGTGCACTGTCGCCGTATTATCTTAAAAGCCTCCGATGAATTTCAGCACCTGACACACATTTCGTCTAGAGAAATTGGATCACTGCTCTTTCATCATCCTTGGTACACACTGCTAGCGAAGCGACTATGTTTACACTGTAATAGCAGCAAGAAAACTAAAGCGATCAAACTCTAACTTCAATCACGTGGCCACAATTTAAGCATGAATAGAAGGCAGTGTGATAATTTAAAGATATGGATGAAAGTGTAGATATTTTTTTTACTTACTTTAAAAGCATTTTTTTGCGGGGGGGGTAGATCCTCCTATTTTAGATAGAGTGTATTACATGTATCGACCCAAGCAATCAAAAAATCTTAATAAAAGAAAGTGGGCAAACAATTTAGAGGTATAAAAAAGATCATATTTTCTTAATTCCAAATTACTCGAGTGCGCAGACCGATAGAAGATATATATATATATATACTGTTTAAAAATTTTTAAAAAATAGCCGTTTATTTCAAATACGGTTATTAAATTATTAAACGGCCGGATTAAAAATAAATTTACTAGGAAAATATATACATATATATGTATATGTATTTTTATATATATACTAATTCATTAATATATATATATATATATATATATATGTGTGTGTGTGTGTGTGTTTGTGTGTATATGTATATATATATATATTTATGTATACGCGCTTTTATACATACGCATATATACATCTCATACTAATATATATATAAATAATACAATAATCCATTTTCATTTCTTTTATTCTTCAATATAATTATTGAGAATTTTTCAGCTTTCATCACGTTCTTCATCCTTTTCTTTCCCTTTTTCCTTCCATGTGTTGTTTCTAAAAAGGGCGAGGACTAATTTTCGTGACGGCCCTGCAGCCGGATTCCTGTGGAACCCTTTTCGTGACAATGCAAACATTTAAAGTGGCGATAATAAAGAGGAACGGAATCAAAATCATCACCTTTTTTCCTTTCTCGCAATTCTTTCTTTTGCATAATTCTCATATGTCACATTTTTCTTTTCAGACCTGATTGATTATCTTCTTTTTTATTATAAGAAACATTATTTTTCAAGCTATGAAAATATACATTATTTATTTTTCTTGAAGCTGCAAAACATGGATGCCTCCTTATTGATATGGCAGTCCCTGCTGACTGCAATGTATCTTTGAAGATATTCAAAAAGTTGTCAAAGTACAAGGACCTTGAAATAGAAATCTCGAAAATGTGGCATATGGGAACATCAACAATCCCTGTTGTAGTTGGAGCCCTAGGACTGGTTGGAAAAATTGCAGTAGACTAATTGAAGGGATTCCTGGAAGTCCATGCCTCAAGGAGATACAAAAAATTGTTCTGACAAGTACAGCCCACACCTTACGAAGGGCTTTATCTATGTAATTTAATTCTTTTTTTTTTTTTTTTTGTCAGTGGAAAGTGTCATGACGCCATTTCTAACCTTAGGTCCCTGGGCGGGACCCGGAAAGAAATGTGTAAACGCCAGAAATCAAAGAAAATAAAAATAATAATAATAATAATAATAATAATAATAATAATAATAATAAATTAAGTACAGCACACACACTAAGGAGAACTTTGTCTATGTAACGCTAGCAACTTCATCGGAGATAAAAAAAAAAAAAAAAATTAACATGAAATGTGGCCATAACAACACACCACGACCTGCCTTAGGTCTTTCCGCAGACTTGGTAGGTAGTGTGTCCATAGCAGAAATCGAATGATGATGATGATGACAATAATAATAATAATATAGCAGTCCCAGCAGATTGTAATGTATGTTTGAAGATATTCAAAAAGTATTAAAATACAAGGATCTTCGAAATCTAAAAAATGTGGTACATGAGGACATCAATAATCCCAGTTTTAATTTATCCTTCGGATTGATTGAAAAATGTTCTGATAGACACATTGAAAGGATTCCTGATAGCCCATGACTTAAAGAAATGAAAGAATTGTACTCACAAGTACAGCTCACATATTACGAAGAGCTTTATCTATGCAAAATGCGTGCCCTCTTTTTACGAAAATGATTAATGTAAAATGTTTTTGACCTTAGGTCTCTGATTCGGACACGGAAGGAAACGTGTATATGACAAAAATTGAAGAAAAAGTAATAAATGTCTAGATTATAAGCCAATTATGACTCACATGGATTTTGATCTGTATTGTTTTGAGACGTTAGCATGCACATGTTTCATATGGGTTGAATATCAGCACAAATGGTTCCTATATCCTTTGGTGGAAACATATCTAGAGCGGAAAGAAACGACAACTAACCTACTACTGCCTTAACCGGGTATTGAACTCACACTCTTTGGTTCCTGTCACTAGACACATAGCACATTGAGTTCAAAACCCGGTTAAGGCAGTGGAGAACTTTCAGAGGGAAATTAAAATGAGATAACTGATAACTGACATTCATTAAAGATGGCACATGGAACTAGAACAGTCTACCCCAGTGAGCGAAATAAAGGGTTCATTTCGACATTCCAACTACCCGAAGAAGGCCGGAGCGTACAACGGCCGAAACGTTGTAAAAAATATGGCGACAAAGATGAGGGCAATAGTCCGAATAATGTAAATAATGTACATAATACCTCATTTCAGAAATATAGACATATAATGACTTGAGTTAATATTTAATAATTTACTTTGTAATCATCTTAAGGTGTAAGACCTGATTATCTCTCGTGCTGTTTCTTCTGTGTAAATTTTCTTAATCTCTCATAATAAATTTGTTATAAATGATCCATATACTGAGGTATTTGATATTTTCTGTATTTAATAATTCTATATCCTAAACTTTTATGATGGATTCAAATTAATTACTTATTTCACAATATAAATTGCAAAAATCCAAGAATAACTGGAAATCCGAAAGATAAAATATAAGGAAGATTGCGATATTAAGAAATCAAATAGATATTACTGACTGAAATTCTCACTGAGTTAATTAAAATAATAAAATGCATAGAACTTGGAATTGACCACAGCAGTGAATGTGTTATGCATGCATCATTAAGCCATTTAACAAAGTTTAAGAACACTTAGCTGTAACACGGCTCTTTTCATTTTTTTTGTATTTCCTCGTATCACACAGGGCTGCATGACTCAGTAGCGTTTTGTTATAGAATCAATGGCTAATGCAGACATGATGTATAGTCAAAACATTTATGTTATTTCCAAATGAACAACCAATGTGCGATTAATAATGCAGGGAATTAGGATTAGAATATGGCCCCAAATCCTCACTTTAACCTGCACGAAGGGCCCAAATTATGGTTCTATTCAATGAAGCCTATTCCGAACGTGAAATTCGTATGAAAGTAGCTTGTAGCAAAACTGCCGTGCACATTGCTATCATGAATTTCCAAAATCTAGGGACATTTAGCGACGAGGGGAGTAATGAACATCCATGTAAAACCCGTACTAGAAATAATCATTTGATCATCCCTACATGATCCCCAAAAAGTGCTTATGAGCACATAAATGCTGCTCGGCATCAAAATGTTACACATGTAAGCTCTATGATTTGCCCTTGTTCTAAATACTTCCAGCCGGCTTGTAAACAACAATTTGTAAACCCCGGCCTGTAAACATTGGATTGGAAACCACCGCTTGTAAACTCCGGCTTGTAAACCACGTCTTGTAAACCCCGGCTTGTAAACCACGGCTAGGAAACCACACCTTGTAAACTCTGACTTGTAAACCCCGGCTTGTAAACCATGGCTTGTAAACCATGGCTTGTAAAACATGGCTTGTAAACCACGGCTTGTAAACACCGGCTTGTAAACCACGGCTAGTAAACCACAGCTTGTAAACCCCGGTTTGAAAATCATGGCTTGTAAACCACGACTAGTAAACCACAGCTTGTAAACCCCGGCTTGTAAATCACCGCTTGTAAACCATGTCTTGTAAACCACGGCTTGTAAACACCGGATTGTAAACCATGGCTAGTAAACCATGGCTTGTAAACCCCGGTTTGAAAATCATGACTTGTAAACCACGACTAGTAAACCCCGGCTTAAAAATCACTGCTTGTAAACCATGTATTGTAAACCACGGCTTGTAAACACCGGATTGTAAACCACGGCTAGTAAACAATGGCTTGTAAACTCTGGCTTGTAAACCCAGGCTTGTAAACCATGACTGGTAAACCATGGTTTGTAAACTCCGGCTTGTAAACCCCGGTTTTTACGCCATGGATTGTAAACCCCGGTTTGTAAACCCCGGCTTTTCAACCATGGTTTGTATAGCCTCTCTTGTAAACTACGATTAGTAAACTCCGGCTTGTAAACTCCGGCTTGTAAACTCCGGCTTGTAAACCAGGGTTTTTAAACCACTGGTTGTAAACTTCGGTTTTACACCATGGATTGTAAACCACGGCTTGTAAAATCCAGCTTGTAAACCACCGCTTTTAAACCACGGCTTGGACAACCCGGCTTTTACACGCCGGCTTGTCAACCACGTCTATCTGCAGCGGTGAAATCAAAGCATCTGCCATTTGCTACGTAACATGAAAGTTGGACAGCTGAAGACAGAAGTAAAGTTCTATTTGCAAAGAATTCTACTTTGCAACAGTTTGTTATGCATAAAATAATCATTCGAAGATTCACTGGTAAAAGATTTGCTGAAATGTATATGATTTTGACTCTGAAGCACACATCAAGCCATAAAATTGGGTGTGATATGTACAAATCTAGAACAGCTGGACTTTACTTTTTGCCTCTAGAAACAACGTTAAATGGTGCAAAATATATGAATCTACTGAGGGAAAAACTGATATTTATGCATAATGGTGCTCCATGCCACTGGCCAAAGTTCGTTCAGAATTTTTTGAACAGGATCATTGTTTAAAAAAAATGCACTATGCGAGGAACATTCCAGATCTAAACCCAAATGGAAAAGTTAGGGGAAATACTCAAAAACACTGTTGCTGAAAAACAAACTTCAAGTAGCGATGCGCTGACACAGTCTGTTAAAAATGTCTGGAGAAAAGAAATATCTGTTGATTAATGTAACATCTTTATTTTCAGTATACCATATGGCATCCAGCCAACAAATGAGGGTATACAAAATACTGACATCTGAACGTCGTCATGTACACATTTGTGTGTAAAATTCCGTCAGTTTATGATTACAATAATGTCTTTAAATTTTGTTAATGATTGTAAGAATTTTGTTAATCGACCGAAAACAAGATATCACATAGCACTTAGGTATATGAAAAAATATTAAATCGGCTCATAAATATTATTTGTTATCGTTTAGCAAATATATTCTTAAAAACAAAGTACAATTACGTTTTCTTCAACGATATATTAACCATTATTTACAATGATGTATTGTCACATATAAATTCGATACTTTTTAAATATTCTACAGGTTTTTATGGGGGAAATTTATCGACGATTCCTTAAGTCTGGTTTTCATTCAAGAGGGTTTTTTCCCATGAAAGCAGCAAGGTTAATAATCGATTGACGCAAAATCAAATGCATATGGCAGGTCAAGTTGTAAAGACCAACCGATTTCCAAAAATGTTTTACCCTTTCTGAATGCAACCTTATATTGTTATGGAAAAGTACAATATTTCCCTTAAATCCACAGCGTATGTTGCCACTGCAGTTGCAAATCTAAAGTATGTTTTTGTACACCAATTTTATTCCTGTCACGTGCGCTCAAACCGGAAATTACTTGACTCAACCTGATAGCCAAAAATATATATTTTTGGGTCATTTAAATATTTTTTTTATCTGAAGGTGTGTAGAATGTTTTATAGTAATAAATAATTTTTTCGCTCTTAAATTTTGAACAAAAGTTGTATTGGAAGAGTGTGATTTTTATTAAAACATATATGTATATTTAGTGAGTCGAAAATGTATTAAAAGCAAACTAATTTCGGAATCAACGGGAAATTTACTCCTTAAATGATAAAACATATCTCTTTCCCACAGAAAATTGTTACAAATCGAAAGATGCGATAATTAAATAAAAGCAATGCGATACAAAGAAAAGTGGTAAGAGTTTGAATCAGGTCGAATAGATACATCTGATATCAACAAATAAAGGAAGTTAGAACAGAGATACACTTCCCCCCTAAAATAATAGTCTGCTAAACTGCAAACAGTAAGCCATGCTAATTTCCAGAGCCGAAACTTACACATTTCCGCCGTATGTTTATTGCAAGAAGAACGTTCCCTACAAATACTTTTTTCCAGAGAATTATTACTCTGAGAAACAAGCTCCCACCTGAATGCTTCCCTGAACACGAAAATCTTAATTGAAATCAAATAATTGTTCAGTCGCTGTATATCCTCGTTAAGCTCATAATATTCATTTCTTTCTACTTACGCTTACATATGATTTTTAATCATTTCACCCCAAGCAAGGCAATAAAGACATCAGGACGTAAGAGGTTACTGGGTGTTAAAAAATATGAGAAAAAATATTATTAAGGAGAGTGGACAATAAAAGAATAATAACTAAGAAGATAGAAGATAACGTTGACTGGAAAGCAAGAAGCCGAATATCGTACAACTTATTCAATAACCCTCTACTATGAATGGCTTTTGAGACTTGTATTAAGAAAAGTTTAGGATAAAAACACTACAAATCGAAGCTATCTGAAACTGCAGCTATGCCACCGAAATCTAATGAAAAAAAGTAAAATCTAAATATGAAGGCTTCAAAGTAGCCACTTGCTGATTGAAAGAAAAGAGAAAATAAATTAAAAATTCGAGATCAAGTGCCATTTGACCGGAAGTGAGGAAGTTTCGTTGATAGACTTATATAAGTAGAGTCCCGGGTCACCAGATAGTGTGTAGCGATTTACGCCTCGTGGTGATGCTATGGACAGGGAAGTGTTAGGAGAGAGTTGGAGTCCTTGCTCGACGAAGTAAAGACCTAGCCCGTTAGTCATTGGTAGCAGAAGTAGCAGAATCTGTTCCAAATATCACGTCCCTAATATCCAATTCGTAATAAGGTACTTAGTGAAAAAATAAGCAAAAACATTGGAAAAATGTATACGCATTTTCATTTCTCAATAGTCCATGAACCGAACACCAAGATATTATGAGGGGACCGTAATAGAAAAATCTCATGGTTGCAAGACTGAATTTAATTTAGAAATATACCTCCCTCCTATGAAAGTAAATAAAATATGTAACAATTATGATGCGTAGACACCCTTCTCTATGGGCAGTGATTGCTGGACAATTCCATTCCAAATGAGCAGAAAACTAAAGGCAATATAAATTTTGTTCTACAGAAGGATGCTGACAATACCATGGACGAAGCGCGTAAACAATGAAGTGTTAAGGAAAATTAAATCAAAAAGGAATCATACACTCAGAATGAGAAAGAGACAAATAAACTTTCTTGGAGATTAAATAAGGACAGTGGGTTTGTAGTATTTGACATTCTTAGGAAATATTAAGGATAAAAGTAAGAGTGGAAGAGAGCGAGCTACCTAACTAAGAAGCGGAATAAAATAATAGTAAGAATTGCAAGAGATAGGACGTTGTGAGGGCTATGATCACCCACGTTCTGACGGATCCCGGTTGATAGATAAAGATATGATATATTAGATAAGATGAAAAATAAGCAATTTCAGCTATAAAAAATGATAGAACTATTAAAAAACAAGAATTTATATACAAATTTTATCAAACCTACTTGATATAAATAACCAATATTTTTCACATAGCAGGAAACAAAATAAGAAAAACGATTTATGAGCGTTTGTCATGTCTTCTTATTCCAAACACAGAAATGTACCTCACTAAAAGCACAAATAAAGTTTAAAAAAAACAAGTTCTATAATTAAACAAGAGATTTCTTTAATTTTAGACTTTTTGAATGCCATTTTTTATCTTTCGTTTTGTCCCAGTGCTTTACGTTTTTTTTTTTTTTCATTCTACATTTTCTCAAAATTTATTTCTAAGTCTAAGTAGGAACCTGAAGAAAAAGGGTAGTCATGATTCTCAGTGAGGGGTAAACAGTGTTCTGCTGGATCGCTGCTGTATGAAACAAAAGAGGGTCGGTTGAAATTTGTGAATTCAAGCAAAGCTTCTGTTTAATTCCGAAGACAGTATTACTCAGAAAAAATTAAACAAAAATGAAAAAAAAAAAGAAAAAAAACTCCCAAAGATTCCACATCTCTTTTAAAGAAGCAAAACAAAGCGAAAAGAAAAAAAATCTTAACGAGAAGACAAAACCAACAAGAGTTTAAATTAAGAAACCAGCATTGCATCTTTTATTCCGTAACCACGATGAGTGATTGTCTATGAAAAGAAATTGTATCTTCGATTTTCTTTTAACGCATGTTTCGAAAATTTGCAGTTGTTTTGTCAGATAGTATTAAATAAGCAACCATTATCTATCTATCTATCTATCTATCTATCTATCTATCTATCTATCTATCTATCTATCTATCTTATCTCTGTTCATCTACCTATCAGTCTGTTCATATCTATCTAGCCATCTATCTATCACAGGCTGTTCATAATCTATCTATCTATCTATCTATCTATCTATCTATCTATCTATCTATCTATCTAATCTGTTTCACAGTTTTCATCTATCCATCTGTTTGTCTGTATATATATATATATATATATATATATATATATATATATATACATGCATTCACTCACACACACATATATATATATATATATATATATATATATATATATATATATATATATATATATATATATACATACATATGCAAACACACACAGAGGGGGGCGATGGAAAAATTATCGTTTAAATTACGACAAAATATAAATAACACTGACATCTCATTTTACCAAAATTACACAAAATTATCTTGAAGCAATAAAGAGTAAATTCATTCCATACAATCTCCATTGACTTCAATCTCGGCCTTCCGTTCAGCTTTGGTATTACAATGAGATTTGTTGTTCTCTTGCTTAACTGCGTACCACATTTAATAATTAAGAGGGTTGTAGTCTTTGAGATAAGAATTGTGAAATTGGTTATAAACTCTACATCCCTTTGAATATCTTCTTCAAATTTTGATAAATAAATCTTTTTTATAATTCAACATGAAGCCCATTTAATTTCGTTTGCCTGGGACATGGACTTACGTAGATATTCACATTTTAAATTATGTCAATTTTTTTCGGACGCCCAGTATTTGGGAGCTCACAAAAAATTAAAGGTAAAATGTCTGAATTCTACATCGAATCCTCTTCACTGATTTCTTCCTGGTAAACCTTTGTATTCTCTCTTAGCATGAGGACACGTACTGTTTTTTATTATTCGTATGCGCCCTCTTTCACCTTCTAATCATTGAACTGAATGCTTCCTTCATAGGTTTTGTTGTGATGTGTGGTCTTAACTAGATAGTAGTATTCAATACACACTCACTGCAATTGTATTATCTTCTTCCTTTGACTATTACCCAGGACTATTTATCATGAATCGATCAGTCCAGTCATGATAGTGAGGACGGTTAATGACTCTTCGCACAGATCCCCTTTTTAGATTTACTTCCTATAGAAGTTATACTTGGTGGGGGTGGGTTAAGAACTTCAGGATGTCCCATCCTTTTACTGAAATGTGTGGTTTCCGGAGCTATCTGGGGCATACATACAACGAAAATGTCATACAGAACTGCTATCGGCTTCAGCTCACAGATGCTCTGTTCTTCCGAGTACCTTTATCTTATTTGATTCAGATGATATTTATGTCTCCATGTAAACACTTTTATCATGTACAGTAACTTTAAGATACGTTATTTGAATACGCCATCATCCAAGCAGTCCTTTCCATTGTTGTAAGTTCGAAAGAATACTTTGTCGTTGGGAGTGAACTACACTATTTAGATTGTTCAGACTATCGTCCTCATCTTTGTTGCCATATTTATCATACCGTTTCGGCAGTTGTACGAACAATCTCTCTATATTTCTGAGATGGTATTACGACTATCGTCCTCATTTTTTTTACCAACATTTCGGCCGTTGTCTTTAATAGTGAGATGAAGTATTACTATTTACATTGTTCGGACTATCGTCCTCATCTTTGTAACCATATTTATCACAACGTTTCGGCCGTTGTACGCTCCGACCTTCTTAAGTATCTGTCTATATTTCTGTGATGAGGTATTATGTACACTATTTACATTGTTTCGACTATCGTCCTAATATTTGTTGCCATATTTATCACAACGTTTCGGCACGTGGCAGAGTGGATAAAGGCATTAGTTAGATCCATTGACAGGACCCAAACAGTGTGAGGTCAATACCTGGTTAAGGCAGTGGAGAACTTGGAGAATGGAATTATGTTTAACTGACATCATTAGACATGGCACGTGGAACTAGAACAGTCTACACCACGAGCGAAATAGGGTTCAGTTCGACATTTCAATCACCTGAAGAAGGCCGGAGCGTACAACGGCCGAAACCTTATGATAAATATGCCAACAAATATGAGGTTTTCAGAATTATACATATACTGAAGAAGGCCAGAGCGTACAACGGCCGAGATATTTTGATAAATATGGCAATGAAGATGAGGACGTTAATCGAAACAATTTAAATAGTGTACATAATACCTCATCCCAGAAATATAGACATATTGAAGAAGGCCGCAGTGTACAACGGGAAACATTGTGATAAATCACGAACAATATAAATAGTGTACATAATACCTCATCTCGGAAATATAGACAGACTATGAAGTATTTCTGGGTATCGGATTTACCCTTATTTTCCACTATGTTTTTAACTGGTAACAGTCAGATACCGATCTAATTCTCCTTGTAAACATTAGTTTTGCCGGGGATCTGATACCGTATTAGGATTAGGTATCACTTGATATACACGTAAGAACTGCTGTAATAACATATCCGTAGTTTCATTTCATTTAGTTTTTTTTTCTTTTCTTACTGGCCCTTTTGAATGTATTAATGAAGCGCTCTGATTACCCCTTTGTTCTTGGATGGTAGATATATTTTATCAAAAAGTTTTACAAAAACTTTCAAACTCTTTAGCAGTGAATTGCGTGGCGTTGTCCGAAACAATGGTATCCGGGAAAATGATTTTCTACGTATAGGGCACCCAGCGAACTCACTACTCAATCGTAATTGATCAAGAAATACAAGCTTTCTAACCATTACACCACGTCGAGGTGCTCAATGAAACTTTACCCTAGTTGTAGAGGTCTGCTTACAGTATCAGGTTTTCCCAAGCGGTGCCCCACAATGGTATCCGGGATACTGAATCTAGCAAATAATTCATGCAAGAAGTTTATTGTAATTGTAGAACTTGGACCCTTGAATTTTATAATTTCTGGCCATTTAGAAAAACTATCCTCAACGATTAGGTAGTAGACATCATTTATTGATCCCGAAAAATCGAAGTCTAATCTCGAACATGGTGTGGCAGTCTTTGGTATATTTGCTATCATGGAACAACCTCTGTAGGCTTTTACCAATCTCTATGTTTCTTTGTTCTTCTTGGGTCAGTAGACATAACATAGAGTATTTCATTCTCGAAATATATGAAAAATCTGTATGGAAATCTTCCAACATCCTTTTCTGAAGAGCTGCAGGCATTACCATTCTTCCTTCATACATCTCGTCATCGCAGATTGAGAAAATATTGTCACCGTTAGTTTTAGATTTTATTTTATTTTTCTCATTCAATTTCCACCTTTATTGTTTCTTCGCTTGTAGTTCACGTGCGGTATTGCAGAGAATGTTCTTAATTTCATTCTCAATTCTTAGCACCTGAAATTACTGTATCTTCTAAATCTTCACATAATCTGGCTATGTCTCGACAAACCGTCTGCGTGACTTAACAATTTGATGGCAAGAATTCAGTTTTAAAGTTGTAATTCAAGAGACCTATCTCCCATCCTTGTAATCGATTCGCTGTATGTGTCGCGATACCATTTTTCGACACGAATATATATAAGGTGAAACTTCTACCGTGGACGAACGTGTGAAATTCTTCACAGCAAGAATTATTCCCAACTCCTTTTTCTCTATCTGGCTATAATTCTTCGTAACCGATAAAAATGTTCTTGACGCATGTGTTATTATTTTTAGAGAACCATTTTTGTGCTTATGCAAAACTACGGCACCGATACCATAATTACAAGCGTCGCCGGCCACGATTATTTTTAATTTTGTATGAAAATGCGAGGAAACCAGTCCGACGTTAGAATTTTTTAAATTTTTTTGAATGCATATTGACATTCGACCGGCCAATTCCACTTGAAGTCTTTTTTTTTTTTTTTTTTTTTGTGATTCATTTAATGGTCTTGCAAATGAAATGAAGGTTTGGAATAAAATCATTATAATAATTTGCAAAGCCTAAAAAAGCTTGTATAGATGATACATTATTGGGGAGGGCATATTTTAATCGCACTTGCTCTTGTTGGGTCTGGTTTTCTAACATTTTCTTCGATCAATTTCCCAAATATTTAATTTTCATCACTCAATTTAAGCCCGTATTCGTTTATTTTTCTGAATATCGCATTTACGTGCTGAATATGATTTTGTTGATTTTCATTTTTATTAAAAGATCATCTAAGCAGGTGATCGCAAAATTTCGATCTTTTAAGATTATGTAAGTTACTTGTTGAAAAATTCCTGATGTTACCTTAATTCCGAAAGGTGTGACACTAATTAGGTTGCTAGAAAGAAAGAAGAAAAAAAAGAAAGGCGAGAATTAAATTTAGGTGATAAGAAGCCATCACGAAAAGGACACTAAGCGATGTTATTCTTTTTAAAAAAGAAAAAAGCTAAAGGTTTTATTCTCATTAGCGAGGAAAGTAAGGTCGCGGATGTGTCGGATTTAATTTAATTTATGACGACGCATCGAATAAGATATATCCAATCTGCCCATGGCAATGGTAAAAATTTCAAGTTGGACAAGCGACCTCCCGCAGAATGCTGGGAGATAAAAAAATAATTAGGTCAAGCTTGACCGAAATCAAAATGTCCGTTGAACCACCTCCATGTCATTTGGGAAAAACACCTGTTTATTGTCAGGGCTGGCTATGATAGCAAAATTAGTTTATCAGAACGAATAATTGGCACCAAGGTGCGATACGTCCAATTGACCACCCACTTGTTTGGCAAAGGTCCCGAGTGACGAATTCCATATGAAATTCGGTTAAGATAAGAGTCTAAGGACTTGTTGTCGGGCAGAAGAAAGGAAAGAAAGGAAGAAAAGAAAAAGGAAGATTTTTTTCTTCTTTGAGCAAGATTTTTTAAACCGAGGCTAGTCTAGCCACACCCACACTGCTGGGCTGAATGCTGGCGTGAGCGTTAGGCGAAGGTAATCATGTGAAGTAGGAGGGGAGGCCTGTTGACACGCCCTGAAGGGACCGGTATGAGATGCCACTGTGAGAGAGAGGGGAAACCCGTTGACACCCTCTGAGGGTATGGTGAGATACCAGTATGAGAAATAAAGAATATGGGAGGACGAAAGACTTCCAAAAATGGAAAATAATAAATTTTCCTGACCGAAAACAAAGAAGTGGATTGTGGATTTAGAATTATCAAGGAAACTCAAACCCCGACAAGCCCACCCCGGTTTTGGTCGGCGTCCATATAAGCAGAGTCGCGGCGAGTGAATGTTCCAGTTGAGTTGGCAGTTCGAGTTAAGTTCGCAGTTCGCAGCTGAGTCGGATTGAGTTGGGCCCGCCTCGCAGGCACCTGACTGAAAGATTCCACGCAAATCACAACCTCAACTTCTAACCAAGAACAATTTATTTTTGAAGAACGACTTAGACTCACACCACCAAAACAAGTTTTACGAATATTGCCTGAAGATACACCAAGAACCAGTTTCTTAAAAAACAAACAACTTAAGATGTTAAGACTCGCCTAAGAAACATAAAGTATCACGAATCCATATAGCGGTTTGGGAGAAAAGACGCAGTCCTGTATTTCGCAACCAGATATAAAATATTGTTATCCTTTTTAACACATTTGAACTTTTCGAGTTGTTTTTTTCTTTTCTTTTACATATACTTGTGCGGTATTGCCCTTGTTCGGACCCGACTTGCATTACGGCCCGGCGACTGTTTGATTTCGTCTATCTAAGATCAAATCACAACGTGGGTAGGTTAGACTAGAAATCAAAGCAGTTACTTCGGTAACTAGACGTTGGAGGCGAGCTGGGAACGACAAGGCTGATACCGAATCTAACCAGATTCCCATCCAAATCAGCAAAAGGTTAGAACGTCACAAAGGTAATCTGTTAAAATTGTATAATCTCTTGTGGATATTGATTGTTAACTCTCTTCATCGACCTGGATTTGTAAATATGCTTCTGACAATCCAGCTATGAAAATTATTTTCCGCCATTTAACATTACGAAAATTTCTTCTAGTTATCTTGGGTAAGCATAAACATTAAACATACAAAATGGCGGCATCCACCTAAATGTGAAGCTGTGTATACGTGAGATCAGAAATTAGTTCTTCCTCAACACATCATTCCGGAAGACCAAACGACTGATTCGAAAAATGAATCCTCCTATTTAGACAATTTGTATGTAGTAACCGACAAGTTTTGTGTTTTTCTGTTATTTACAATAAAATTAATTATTTGTACTTTTTTTTTGCAAAAGCTGACCAATAATCAAGATCTACTAAAGTTTAAGGTTACTGTATGAAACATATTTAAAGTAAAAACATATTTAAATTTAAAAACATATTTAAATTAATTTATATATTTAAATTAATTTATATATTTAAATTAATTTACATTATTCAAAAACAAAACGTGTTTTACGTACAGGCTGACTAAATATATTTACGGTGAACAAAACATGTGAAGGTTTACTGAATGAGAATTTTTGAATGAGATTTTTGTAAGGATTGGGGAAGATGGAATTAAGAAGTCAACATTATGAGGATATGTCGGATAGATAACGGTTGACCCTGGACTTAAAGAGACAAATATTGTAGTTTTCAAGGAAGCATCCTCTCAGGTGTTTGTTCCAAAAAGTAAGGAGAAAAATGTCTGAGTGTAATTTATTTCTTATCAAAGAAACACGAAGGGAATTGGGATGATTTGCCATCGTCACCAGTACTTCCTGAGCGAATGTTCGGTTAAACTCTCTTCCTACGGACGGGAGGAACCCGAAGGAGGCTAAAACCGGGGAGCTAAAACCGGCCCTGAACCTGTTTATACGGATTCAATGGGCAATTTTTTGGCCGAGCCTAATGGCTCGGAATGCCCACGTTATAAAGGCCTTGTGCCACATGACACCCTCGTGGGGGGTGGGGTGACTGAATATCGTCACCATGGTATGGCGAAGCCAAGATTTGAAGGTCTGTGCTGGCTGAATTAAGTAATGTAACTCGTTCGAAGATTTGCCATATTATTGGTGATAGATTAAAGAGAGTCTAGCATTTTTTTTTGTCTGTGGGATAATAATTGAAGGATAAAGAATAATTCATCAACTACAAGGTCGCGTAATAGCTTTTAAACTGTGTCGAGTCCACACAGTGTGAACCAGCCCAGATATGGCAATAACTCTACATTCTTGAACTGATCTGATTCTTTTAAATTTAAAGCACAACAGAAGTTTCTGGTCTTGCATAGGGAACCGATTATTCTTCCATCTAGAATTAAGTTAAGATTATGAGGACAATGAGGATGTATAACGATTGACCTTTGACTTGAAAAGTTTAGCATAGAGCGTTCTAAGAATAATACATGCGGATGTCTCTTTCACAGAATATCAGTTCTCGAAAAAAAAAAAATTCCTCCTTACAATTGGGTTACTGAAGAAATATGGATAATTGGACTCCGTGGAGGTATCACGGCAGTCCTACCTCTGAACGTCTGAACTAGTGGAATTAAAGAATGGATCTCATTTGAACTATTAAAATATATCATGGGCAGTTATTTGATGGGAAATATGAAATATTATTGCAGTATGTAATTACGAAATTGGTGAGAGAAGGACATAGAGCAGATGAAAGAAGCAACATTGTTTTCAAGGAACAATTTTCTGTTAACAAATTGAAATAAAAAGAAATTATTTATATACAAGAAATACAAATAATGTTTTCATGTTATGAATTATCAATTTACATATAAATTTTATGTTACCAAGTAAAAAATTGTATATACCTTGCTATGCATATTTACACACACATATATATATATATATATATATATATATATATATATGTGTGCGTTTGTGTGTGCGTGCGTGTGTCTGTGTGTGCGCGCGTGTGTGTTTGTTTTCTTAAACGGAGAAACTAATATCAACCGGCCTATATCCAGGAGGCCTACTAAAGGAAAATGTGCTCCCCATCAATAATAGAACATGTAGCACCTTATTTTCATCTTCTATGTCAACGTAACATAATATCATCCTCGATGGTGAATATATTTGTTTAAATATCCATATAACCACTCTGAAGAAGACTCATGTAAGTCGAAAGCTTAGATCAAGGACCAATTTAATAAAAATATATCCAAATTTTGGACAATTTTTGTCTTTAATTTCACCCGAAATTAAAGCAACCATACGAAGTTTAGAACGGATCATGATCAGACATAATAGACATGCATTGTCTGTTATATTTAACAATATATATATATATATATATATATATATATATATATATATATATATTGTGTGCATTTAGGCGGCATTTTTTCATTGATGCATGTTTTATTAAATAATATAGACAAGTTTTGTCTATATATTTTATGTAAATTCTTTTCATATCGTCTAAGCTTAATAGCATTTTTAGGTATTTAAAACAACATGGCTGGTCGCATACACAATTCCGGAAAATCCTCGTTGAAAACCCAATTATACTTAAACATGAAAACAATAAACAAAAACTAAAAATTCTTGAAGCTATATACATAAAACAATTCAAACCTAACCTGAACAAAATAAACTATGAAATCTCTGTAAGTATTCTTCAATGCCTATAATTGGTAACAGAAGCCACTGGTTTAAACCAACGGCTTCCCATACTTAATACTTTTTCACTTTCAAACCTTTCACTCTCGCGTGGTCATGTGTGACCTCATGAGCTGCGACGCGATTTTCGCTTCCGCATCTGGTATATACGAGTTTGTCGTTATTTTGAAATTTTTCAAGCAGCACGGGAGGACTATCATTGTGGCTTCGTTTGTGTGTTGTTTGATTTATTGAAATTGTCATCTTTGATAATGGCTTATGTAAACTGAAAGCTTAGATTGGATTTAAACATGTATCAATATGGTGATTTCCTTTCGTTTTTCAACGACAATGTGATTAAGCTTATCAGACAATATGAAAGGAACTTACTTAAAATAAATAGACAAAACTTGTCTATATTATTTAATGAAACATGCATTAATGAAACATTGCTGCCTAAATAGACACACACACACACACACACACACACACATATATATATATATATATATATATATATATATATATATATATATATATAAGACAAATCGGCAATGTAGTTTTAGGACTTGTATCTGTTGCCATTTAGATCTGTAATGCAATTGTGGAATCATTTTAGAGGAGAAATAAAGGCCTGAATGCATCATGATACTGAAGATTAAGACATGCTTGTGTCATGAGACACTAGATGAATTTAATGCTTTTATCGAACTAAATCGTCAACACAACGTGGACACAAGGAATACAACTACTTAAAACTTAAATCATCATGAATTTTCTACCATTTCTCTTGATAGTAAATCCCAAAATTTATTTCTTAGGATTTTTCATATTATTTTCAATTCTGTTCACATAGTTCCAATTATATTAATGTCACAGTTTTGAGCAAACAAATCTTGTATCACTGCAATGATTTCGTTATTGAGAAACTTCTTTGGTTATACGCAAAGTTTTACCATGTTCGACTATATGCTACGTCTAGTAACATGTGGGACTTTAGCGAAATAATATTTTTTATTGTTCAGTGCTTCGCCTGTTTTTTGCAACTTTCTTGTACAATTGATTTTCATGTAGACACCGACCGATTAAAATTCCACCACATATTTTGACTGTCTTTTTGTTATTACTTTCAATTATTTCTTATAAAGATTGATTTTCAGATATAGTCTCTTGTATCAGAATTCAGTTCTGTTTTGCTTTCGTCACTATATATCACATTTACCCCGTGTTTCATTATCCTATAATAGATGTTTAGTTCGTCATATTCGAGGCTTTTGGGATAATGATGACTATTTTGTTCCAATACGGTAATTAATTTACGCAGTATTCGTCATTTTGCATGAACTGAAACGTCAATAGTAAATCTGTTTCGTCAATTATACGACGAACTCTGACTTTTGGGTTGATAATCTTACTTTGATGACTTTTGACTAGTTTTGTAGGTCAACCCGTCTGTTGTCATATCTAGATCGCTAACAACAACCACAGGAAAATGTCAATTCAAAAACTCCAGAAACTATATAATACTAGCAGTATGGCCCGGCGTTGCCCGTGCTTGATTAAAAAATAGTACAACTCATACAATAATCGCTATCACTTGACTTAAAATATTTTTGCCCTTCCTTGCCTTTAAAGGAGTGCCCTTTACCGTGCTGATGTTACTACATGCCTTACTTCTTGCCTATCTCGCACTAAACATTAAATCTGTTACGAAAAAAGAACTAAACAATGTACACAAAACGATCAGCTTTAAAAAAGGAATCGTAACTGGAAAAAACGAATGAAAAAAGAATGTTGACAACAATTTCACACCCAACCCAGTTCTGCGGAATAAGATTCAACGTTGAGTTTAAGCAAGCGAATGAGCCAATTGGAATAAAGTGCCATGCAGATTTAAATCTTTCCCACTTGTGACGAATGCAGATATCGATTTTTTTGCATGCTAGTTAACATCCGTGTCAGTCAGCTGTTGGCTCTCACGTTGGCCAATAGAATCTTCCTGCCTATTCGTG
>CAHIKZ030000569.1:127500-260000 GCA_903632075.3 Acanthosepion pharaonis
GTTTTCAAACACTCTGTAGCCAAGTGTTTTAAAGGAAGTTGTTTTTTCCTACGAAGTGGAAAGCAATTTCGAATCCTGTTCGAATGCAAATTTTTAAAACAGGCCGTTAGAAGAAATAAACAATGTTAAAAAAAAAACGGCTCGTTCTACTCAAATATTAATATCTACTAAAAATAACGTAAATAAATATATATATATATATATATATATATATATATATATATATATATATATATATATATATATGTATGCATGTATGTATGTACATAATTTAATTTAAAGAAAATATCTGATCCTTACCCCTCCTCCGAAATATTAAGTATTGTAATAAAAATAAAAATAAAATTTACAACTCTCCCTTCCCTCTGTAAACTCCGCCATGTCTCTCACACTATTCCTTGCCTCCCTCTATTGCCCGTCAAAAGTGTAAATTTTAAATTCATTTTTGTTTCACTTTTGAAGTCTGAAGATGCAAAGAAAAATAAAATTCTCTGGTGAAATAAATTATAACTAATGGAGCGTTAAAGTGGTCTGTTTTTCTTTAAATTAAATTATTCGCTCTGATTTAAATTTGAACTCTCAGGATTTCATCCTCCTTGCGATTATCCATACGGCTTGCCAAAATTTTCGTTTTTATATATATATATATATATATATATATATATATATATATATATATATATATATATATATATATATATAATAGATTAATTGATTTAAAATATGTTTTTCCGCTACACAGTTCTAACCATGTTTCAAAATGGAAGCTAAAAGCCACGAATTTAATTTTGCAATTAAATTAAAGACATTAAATTATCTTACTGTCCTTTCTTTTATTTAAATACATTTATATATATAATATATATATATATATATATATATATATATATATATATATATATATATATTATAGAGAGAGAGAGAGAAATAACTTTTAGAATTTATTACTTTCTTATTTAGTATGTAATGCAACATTAGTTGACTTTAAGTCATCAAACGACGCAAAAATATAATGAAAACGTGACAGAACAATCATAGCTGGTAATAGATTGTACTTTTTTTTCTGCGTATTATTTTACATTTTGCAGCGTTGCCATGTTCAATAATTACCTAATATCAATCGACTCACAATTTGCCGTCATTGCTATGAGCGAGAAAACAAAAGCCAGACAAAAGCGACAATTTATCTAAGAAAACCTCAACCAACTTTTGTTTTATGTCGACGGCTTTCCGTTTTGTGTTCATTCGGTATTCCGGCATTTAGTGTGTGTAGCGAGCAAAAGGCAAGCGGTGTTCAGACTGCGTCCACGGAAATGGATGATCATGAAATTTAAAGAGTCAAGCCCGGGGCTCTAAAGATCGGGTGGGAGAAGGGTACATACCGGATGAAAATGCAGTAGGGAAGCGCTTTTTGTTTCCAGTTTATTCTTACTGTCGTTTAGGCTTTTGCTTTTATTGTGTGACTATTCACTTCAGCAAAGGAAGTGAAATAAAACGAGGAAAAAAGATGTAACAACAATAGTTCAAGATTTGCCGGAAAAGAAAGATAACTTCTATAGTGTCCATAAATCGTGAGTGAATAGGTGCAGGCTCTGTTTCGTTAACCAATACGCGTGTATACGCATGCCCTATGATTTCGCATACATATACATGTACACATACATACACTTTGCGTGTAAACTCGACAGAAACGTGCGCATTCAAACACGAATAAAAACACATATCCGCCATATTTAGCTCTTTACTAGGATTAAATTTGTGTTATGCAAACTTAAATGATTTCTGTGCACATTTCTAGGATGAGGAGGTGTTATTTGGTTTATTTCCAGTCGGACAAATTGTCTCATTTTTGTTTCTGTTATCAAATTATTTCATGCGTTGGGCTATCAAGTATCTTTCACGTATGCGTTACATCTTCGGCCCCGTACCAACAGACGCAATGTCGTAAGACTATCGCTACTTCCATCGGAAATGTTCAGGTGAATTTCCTTCTTTAGTTCCACCAATTCTGACCTGTATAGTTAGGGCTCTGTATGCTACAGTCCACGGAGTCAAATCCCCCATATTTCTTCCGTATTCCATTAGTAAGTGCGTGGCAGACTTCACCACATTAATTTGACTTTAAATTATTAAACAAGGCTCACGCAAAATAGGAAAACCAAAAGACATTGTTACACATAAAATATGTATTTAACAAGATATACAATATCAAACAACGATGTGAAGGAAAGCGTGCATTTAAGTAAGAAAAGGTTGAACTAACCAAGAGTTGTCACTCTTTAACTGTTATTTTAGTGTTCAATGAGAAATAGTCATTTTGTTCAAAGTTCACTGGAAGAATGTTCATGAGAGTCTCTTGTAATGATTGTTCTTGAAAGATATCGCCATGTAAAAAGAGTTTATGTGAGTGCGTACAAGGTATGTTTAGCATGTGAGTGGTGTGTGTGAATGAGAAAGTTGGCGCATGGTTTTAACTGTCGTGGATTCGTTTGGCAGTTGAATTCTCACTATTTGGGATGAGAAATATCTTGGCTTAAATAAGCGTCTATAGGCTCCGAATCGTTGAGCGGGGAGAATTATTCTTCACGTGCAAACGATCTGATTTGTTGGCATCGACCAATCAGCGAGCGATCTTTGGGGAGACTTAAGAAAGCTTCTGTGATCCGCTTCTCCCAAAAGTGCATAAAATTGACTACTTAGAAATAGAGCGATTACGAAATTGTCGCATTATTGCGATTTGTAAATTGCCTGTAGTACTGTAGTGGTGATTTATTAACCAATGAATGCTTGGCATTGTAAGTGATTTGCATTTTTGTATGTATGTTCGTGCGTAATAGATCCGCACAAGTGAAAAGTTCCAACCAGCCTTTTGCAAAGAAGCGCTACATTTATACTCACATGGATGCTTCCTTGAATATTAAATTAGAAACCTCTTCAAATCAAAGATCAGTCTTTATCTATCCACGTAATCTTCGCTACCTACTTCATTCATATCATACAATTTATTCACCATAATCTTTCTTCTGTCATGAGTAGGTCTAAGAGCGATGTATTGTGGAACATTAGTATAAAAAAGAACATCTAACTGAACGCTTTAACTGTCTATATTTCTATGATGATGTATTGTAACTATTTACCTTGATCGGACTGTTGTACTTATCTTTTGGAAAATACAAAACTTAATACCAAAACTTAAGGAATCAGCCCATATGTTAGGCTACAAAGATACCCTACGCCGGCCAAACTGCTACAGAAAACAACTATACCAAATGAAAAATTATTTAAAAAATAAAATTGTAGTATGAGGTCTGGTAAAAATTGTTTACTGAGACATTAGGTTTATAAGTCCCAAACATTCAACCACTAATGTCCGCAAGCGTTGGCTGATTGATCCCAAAATGACTTGACAGAACGAATCGTGAGTTCAATCCGTGGCCTCAGCAGAGAGAACAATAACATGGAGAGTTATCAAGGCGAATTAACTGAAACTGAGTTACCCAAAGGCTTAGTATGTGGAATTAGAACCATCTACAGCTGTGGATTTAAGAAAGGGTTAGGTTCAAAATTCCAACAAATATCATCTGAAGAAGACCGGAACGTACAACTGCCGAAATATCGTAAATATGGCAATAAAGATGAAGACAACAGTTCGAACAATGTAAATAAGGTAAATCTGAAAGCTTTATACAATCTACCGGAGAAAATTATTAATGCAATGGCCGAGTCAAAAAATATCTTTCTTTGTTTAAAAGACTTTAACTGAAATTGACAACACTTAACATAACAAAGAAAAAAAAAACGGCAACGATAGGAAATGCAATAAAATACAAAGAGAAGCTGTGACAGAAAGAATCAAATTTGACAACAAGGATACTACAGCAGAACATTGTATTTAAGGATTCAAAATCTAGATTCTAGATCGCCCCATGTAGCAAATAACTTGACGATTTATGTAATAGTTACTGATTTTTATGGCAGAGAGTTTAATCCAAGCTCAGTGAAAACAGGAGTTACAATAAGTGGACAGTGTGAAAAGATTAACTGATTATATTTAGCAGCATAAAAACATATTTTTTTTAGCATTTCACCCCAAGCAAGGCGGGGTGCCATTAGTACGCAGGGTGTTACAGAGTAGGAGCGAGAGTAAAGAGGCGTGATGAAGGAAATAATGAAGAAAGAGAAAGCCAGGGAATAGCTCAGGGCATCTGTTGATGTTGATTGACATTACATTTGAATAGTTGAAGATTATAGCTATCAGGGAAACAAGTAATAGGAAGGGAACTCCACAGACAGGAGGTGCGAGACATGAAGCTATTAAAGTAGAAGAGACGGCCACATTTAACTGTTTCGACAGTGAAAGGGTGGGACCGTGATGCCTGCCTAGTAGCACGCTTAAATTCATGCAGTCTGGGAACTAGCGATAGTAGCTCGTCGGAGCAGTTACCGTGAAAGTATTTGTAGAATAGACAGAGGATGTTATTTAATATCAAAATCTAAATATTTTGTACACAATTTTATGGCTTCAACAAAATATACTTTAAACGCAATTATAATCCTTTAACTTCAGATAAAATTTTGTTGCTCATTTTACTCTAAGATGGATTGTGGATAATTTTACTATAAAATGTATTGCTGGTTATTTTGTTTTAAAAATGTGTTTTTGGTGATTTTATTATTAATATGTATTGTTGTAAGTTTTATTTAAAACTGTATTGCTGTTAATTTTACTATAAAAATGTATTTTAATGGGAGTTCAATCTAACACCTCGGGTCAGGATGGACCTGGGAACGACAGCAATTAAGAGGTGGTTACACACTTCTCATAATCAGTGTCCTTGATACTGGAAGTAGTGTAAAACGAGAATTTAGGAAGACATCCCAGGCATGACCAGAAGAATGAGAAGAATTTACCTTCGTGGATTGAATAATTTCATTTCAAAATTCACTCAAATTTACCCACATCAGCTAAAATGTTGTGCAAGTAAAAACAAAGAGGATACCATTAGGCATTAATAATTTAAATGCTTTAAATAATTTAAATGCTAATTTTTTTTAGCAAAACATCCCCCCACCCCGAGAGGATGTGGTATTATGTTGTATGAAGGATTGATTGACGACCAGCTTCAACCCATTCCCCCTTTTCATCCTTGTGCCATAATTGTATTAATTTACAATAAATCTCAATAATGACGTCGGTTCATTGCTGAATTGTGTCAAAATAGACGTTTCTTTTCTATCTAACATATAGATGTATTTATATACAACAACATGTATGTATTATTATTTTTTATCATTTCACCCCCAGCAAGGCGATAATGCCACTAAGACGCAAAGGGTGTAAAAGAAAATGAGAACACATTAGAAGGAATCAGAAACCAAATACTAAATAGGAAACAAGTGATATGTCACTACTCATGTTCAAAAGATAGCCAGATATGTAAACTGAGCGATAGGCTTTGTTTCATTTTGTTTAGTTGTATACCAAATTCTATGGGTTATTTTATGCCGGAATTTAAATATATTGAACGTAATTGTATGCTTTCAACTACAGATATTTCGTACAAAATTTTATATTTTCATGTTAAAGGTATGTTTTTTAGATATTTAGTTTGTAGGTCATAAAATGCATTGTTGGAAATTTGGTTGAAAAATGTATATATATATATATATATATATATTATTGCATTGTCATTTTGCTATACAAATGTATCGTAAGTCATTTCATTATAAAAATGTACTATTGATATTTGTTTTTGAGTTCAATATTCTCCCACAGCTGTGGTCCTGACAGGTACTAGTACCCCTGGTCAAGATGGACCTGAGACATCAGCAATTAAGTGGTGGTTTCAAGCACCTCAAAAACCTCCAATCTCTCGATCAAAAACGTACTGCCGGATGTAGTTTATCATCAAACTCAGGACTGTGACGATAAGCGAACTCTTATATAATACAATTATAATGTATATCAAAATATCTTTAAATCCATAATATTTCTGGTGAAGCGTTTAAAAATTATTGTTTTAAAAGTATTGACTGAAAGCTTTTATTTCATAGCTATACAATAAAATAAGAATATATATATATATAAATATATTTAAAGAATTCATCAACAGATATAATTTAGTTATTAATAACAGAAGATTTTACAAATAAATATTTCAATAAATCAAAACTAATCAGTAACAAAAAGTAAATAAGTAAACTGCCATTAATTACATTTATCACTTTACTGTATCAATACATTCGATGTAGGGTGACCTTTCAGATCATCGCAGCGATCATGATCATCTAACACCATTATATAATGACAAGATGAGAACGTCAGTCGAAAGAAGAGTTACTGCTGTATCCTAGGGAAGGTTACTGAATAGAATAATCACACGAAGGTTGATAATGAACGATAATACTTAGGAGAAGAACAACACATATAAGATTCGCCAGCGGCGCGTAGAAGTAGTAGTCAACTGCTAGAAGGGAGTCAAGTGAATTCCACAATTAATCTCCAACTGCAGGATATCTACCAACCGCCCCACTCGGTCTGATGTGGCAGAAGGCCGAATTTAAATGTGGGGTATCCGAGCCCCTAGGCTCGGCCAAAATTTCCCCGTAGACCGCGTATAAAACGGGGTCGGGTAGCTGTTTGCCTAGACGAGAATCTGTCATTCGACAGAGCCTCGTCTGGGATCCTCTATGCCCGGAAGCACAGAGATTGATTAGCAGAGCTGGAGACGAATCTCCAATGCAGACCAACATACAGTATTTACTACTGTATTTATATGAATGGGAACATAGCCATTATCGTCCGTAGGTATGCTATATGTTATAAAAATAACAATAAAACTTACTTTATTAGTGACATCTTCTTTTATGCATGGCGTCCCTTCATGACGTAGGCGATCATTGACCTCCACATCTTTCTGTACCTTTACGTGCGCATATTTTGTATTAGGGAATTACAATGGGCTAGAGTAAATATACCTTTCAGTATGACATATTTTCTTCGCATTTGCCTGATTTTACAATGCGCTCGAGTAGAGGGAGGAGCTGAGAGATTGAGACAGTTGACATGGTAGCCACCTCTCGATATATAGAAACGGTCTCAAACGACCATCTGAGAGAACTGAGTTACGTTCCCCAGGATTGTTTCTAAGTGGGTCTCATCTGAAAATTCATGCGCTGTTTTATAAAATCGTTCTATCTTATCACGCACATATTCGCGTGATTCATGTCGATAGTAATCTTTTATCAGGTGTGGCATCAGGATGGGTATATAGAGCTGTGTATATAAGTAATACAATGTTATATTTTAATTGCAGCACCCTCACGCAGTAATATTAATTATAAGAAAAATAATCACACACACATGGATACATACAGACATACATACATAAAAACACACATACACACATATATCTATACATTAAGAATTGGACAAAGTGCGACAATTTATTAAAGACATTTTTATGTTTAACATTCTTTTTATAGATACAAGTATTTAAGTAAATCTTCTGTTTATAATAAACAGTATTAAATAAACATTCAGGCCGGTAAATGTTATTTAATACTATTTATTATAAACAGAGCATTTACTTAAATACTTGTATCTATAAAAAGAATGTTAAACATAAAGCATATATCTATATATATATATATATATATATATATATATATATATATATATATATACATATCAGTGAGTATCGGATATCGTAGAATTTCATAGAAAATATGCGTTGTCCAACAGAAATCAAACCTGTATTCCTATACCGAAATCGTCATTTGATATGACGTGCTGTACCATTCAGCTACAGTGGTCAGCAAAATGCGAATGAGTGTTTGTGTGTGTTTATAAAAAGTAATTTGGACTTCGCTAAGCAGACGCTTCTCTGCTGCTGAATGGTACAACAGGTCATGTCAAATGACAGTTTACTAGGTGTGATTCTTGTCGGTGAACGCAGATTTTCAACGGAATTTCTTGAACATTCAAATCGGTAAAAATAATTAATAATTCGGACTTAAAAAAAAAAAACAAAAACAGAGCATTTACTTAAATGAACTGTATCTATAAAAATAACCTATAAACAGAAAATATGTTAAACAATTATCGGACTTAATTCATTCCAATATATATATATATATATATATATATATATATATATATATATATATATGGTATAAAATGACAATTGGAAAAAAATCTTAGATTTTGCTGATACGTTTCGTCTTCCGACTTTTTCAAGGCAAAAATGAAATCGAAAATTTTTTGTTGTTTTATCGTTACAACTTGGTATAAAATGAAAATTATATTAAAAAAAAATTGTCTTGTCCACAGTATTGATTGATTTGGGAATTTAATATATATATATATATATATATATATATATATATATATATATATATATATAGTTTCATTAAAACTAATGACAAGTTACTGCGGTTAAGGTTTTCATTTAATTTTTTCTTGCATTCGTGATACTTTTCTTCTTTTCTGAACATAAATTATGTAGAAATTGACCAAATATTTCGTATGTCTGAGCGCTTTCAGCTATACTTTTAACTATTATCCAAGAGGGTTTTATTTTTACTTTTAGCTGAATGTATTGGTTGTGTTATGTATGCATCTTGAGTTATAAAAATGTTTTATTTTACAAATACTGTCAGAACATTGTGGACGTGTTCATAGTTGATATTATTGTGTGTTGGCTAATAATGTCAACAATATCAACTATGATTTCTTTAGTTACACTTGTTCATAAACTCACTGCCTAGAATCCGCCATGCCATGTCAAAAGAGTCAAGTTCTTTCCCATTTATTTCGTAAAAAATAAGTTCTTTCCAGACATTGTGGGACAGAATCCCGAAAGGAAGCTTACGCATTACTACAATGCTGATTTGTTCAAGTATAGATTATCCTATATATCCTAATAATACGTAATCCTTACTCTCCAATTTGTACACCTTTACCACAACCTTATTTTCTGACCATTTCCCATAAATAGCGCTTAGTCCTTTTAATTGTTATTTTAAAAAAAAATCACCGTCCGTCTATGGGTATGTGGTTTTTGAAACCTTATCAGAGCGAACTCTGTATACTTATGAGGATGTATGAGAGAACGTTTTCTCTTTAGGGTGGTTGGTTATATATCTATCTTCTATAATTTTTACAGGTGCACATCATCGTCTCAGCTGATTCGATCACGTGAATACATGTCGGAAGTTAACCATTAACTTTGGTGGAAGCGTAGATCTTCACCCCCAGCTAGAAAGTCATACCTCAGGTCCACCTGCTTATCCACCTGACCGCTTTGAAGGACACTGATAGCGAAGAACTTTCTGGTATTATTTGAAGTAAATCAAATAATATACCTCTCCTAGATTAAATATAGACTCTTTCTATCCAAAGCAAGAGAGTTCGTATATAAATTTTAACTGAACGGTAATAATTTCTGGTCTAAAGCTTTGGTCAAAATATGAACTGAATATGCTTCAATAAAACACGCTATATGGATATAATATTTATTTATACAGGATATACAGTAGCGTCCAAAACTAAGGGACAACATTTTAAAACCTAATATTTGTTAGAAATAACAACTGTGAAAAGCTGAAATTTTGACAACTGGTTGTCGTTATCATCCATAATAACATAGTAAAATTTGAATTATTTGCAAAGGATAGAAAAAGAATTATAACAATTATTTATTTATTTTCAAATTTGGAACGTCCAAAAGTAAGGGACAAAATTGAGAAAAACAATGTAAACGGCAAAAAACAATAAAAATACATGTACAATCAATATTTAGTAAATGAGCCCTTGCTCTCAATGACAGCTGCACATCTTCGACTACAAGAACGAATCAGTTCTTGACAATCCTCGATACTAATTTTAGACCATTCTTCTTGAAGCTTCACCCACAAATCCTCCGTGTTAGTGGGATTTCTTTCCATAACTTTCACTCCTAAGGTCTTCCAAAGATTTTCTATTGGATTTAAGTCAGGACTTTGCGGTGGCCAATCCATAATTTCCAAATCTTGCTCGCTAAGGTAACTCATTACCACCTTTGCCTTGTGACATGGGGCATTATCTTGCATAAAGTTAGCCCTATCGAAACCTGAATTCTGTATGATTGGCACAACATGATCTTGAACAATGTTTTTATAGATCTGCGCATTTACACGAGTTTGTAACCGGACAAGAGGCGTTATACCTTGGCTAGAAAACATTCCAAATACCATGACGCTTCCGCCCCCAAACTTGACAGTTTTCTTAGTACACTTTGCACTTAATCTTTCACTAATACGTCTCTTTACATTGTTTTTTCCATCATTTCCAAATAAATTAAACTTGCTTTCATCAATGAAAAATACTTTTGCCCAATTTTCATATGTCCAAATTACATACCTGTTTGCAAACTCTAATCTCTCCTTCTTATTCTTCGAAGTAACAAGTGGTTTCTTCCCTGGGGTTCGATTAAACAGCCCTATTTCTTGCAGTCGTCTACAAACAGTCTGTCTTGACACATTAACACATGAGGTACTATTCATAACCCTTTTAATTTCTGTGCAAGACTTAAAACGGTCCTTTAATGACATATGCTGCATTATTCGATCTTCTCTTGCCGAAGTTTTGCGGGGTCTGCCGGTTTTAAAAGCACTAACTATTTTGCCAGTATCATTGTAGGATTTAACAACCCTGCCTACAACACTCTTGGAACGTTTCACTTTCTCTGAAATCTCTCTAATGGTGTGCTTTTCCTTGTGTAGCTTCACAATAGCTTGTCTCACAGAGTAATCAAGTTTTTGGCGTTTCGCCATGGTGCCGGCTGATGCAACGTTTACAAATGACTAAGTAAGACTTATTCTTTAGAGGAAATCAAAAAATTTGAATATAGCATACTGTTTACATTGTTTTTCTCAATTTTGTCCCTTACTTTTGGACGATCCTATTTTGAAAATAAATAAATAATTGTTATAATTCTTTTTCTATCCTTAGCAAATGATTCAAATTTTACTATGTTATTATGGATGATAACGACTACCAGTTGTCAAAATTTCAGCTTTTCACAGTTGTTATTTCTAACAAATATTAGGTTTTAAAATTTTGTCCCTTAGTTTTGGACGCTACTGTATATAAAACAATATTTTTATTTCATAATAAATAAAGTGGGTAATACTTGCTTGCTGTATTTATAGCCTTAAGTGTAATTTGATCCTGAAATTTTGTGTCTTTCTTTACAATCAAGTTTGTACTAAACTTCTGTTAAGTTTCAAAAGTTGAAAAAGACTTTTTTTTTTCTTTTCGACTAAATTTTAAACAATTTTAATTTTCAAAAACTCAGAAGCCAACTTAGATGATTTGATTTCATTTTCTTAAACATATTAATCGCTTTGTCGCATTCTCATTATGTTTTGAATTCTTTTACTTTTAAGAAATAAAGAACCGTTTTGTTTTTGTTTCAATTATAACGTCAAAGATTTTTTTAAAGAACAATTTCAACTGGCTCTCAAATTTAGATTCGGAATTCTTTCCGAAATCCCGTCACTTGACTCTGCAAGCAGTCATTATTATCAACTTTTCATCTTTGTCATTGTTTCTTCATTGTTGTAAAAGACTCCTTGCTCAACTGTCATAGGAGAACGCGTTATTTCGCGTGAACACCCCACCTATGACAAATTTTTTTATCCTTACGAGCATATTTTGTCTTTTATTTAAATTTCGACTGTGGGAAACGGAAATTTATTTCAAAGCTGAATCGATTTATAATTCAAGGACGGCAATTGTTCCAATCTTTGTGTTCAGTTAAACAAGGTTTCAGTTTTTGTAAAGACAATATCGCCACGGTAAGTACCTTTCGGAAATGCCACGATCTGTCGGTTAATATTGATTGGAATTTGAAAAAAGGAAATCATAACGATCACACAAATACAAAACAGTAATAATAATAGTAATAGTAATGAATGTGATGAAAATAACAATAGTACTAAGAAGAAGAGGACGAAAATATTACTACCAGTAGTCGTAGTAATAATAATAATGAGAAAAGAAAACAAAAATTGATATATCTTTACTAATAAGAAGAATAAGGATGATCACTATTACTACAACCACTGCTACTACTACTAATAATAATAATCAGAGGAAGATAAAGAATAAAAGAACACGATATAAAACTACTACTACTACTATTACTATAATAATAATAATAATAATAACAGTAATAATAATAAGAATAGGACTATAAATGCGGCTATTACGACTACTAAGAACCAGAAGAAAAGAACACCTTGAATATGAGGAGAAAAAAGAATAATTCTATTACTACTACTACTCCTACTAATACTACGACTACTACTAATAATAGAGAGAATAAGAAGGAGAAGAAGAAGGAGAAGAAGAAGGAGAAGAAGAAGAAGAGGAAGACTGTGTTATGATTTTCAATGATAATCACAAAGAAGATGAGTGAAAAAAGCGTTTTATCGCAATAATGCTAACAAAATATGCATATAACAAAAAAACAAAACAATGAAGATCACACCTTTTTATGCTGCTGCTGCTGCGAATAATGTTGAAAATGCCAAGACAGTGAAGACTTTTAATGATATTCATAATAATTGTACAAACAATGAAAAAGTAAAACTAAAGTTTTCAAGTTAACCTTTGAAATTTTAGGGGTAGAAAGATTTAGCTGTGTAATTCTTTTTCTTTTTTTTTTAACAAAAACACATTTTCATAATTCCTGTCTTTTCATAAATGAAAAAGAAACATTATTTATTTATTCATTTTCTTCAATCGTTTCTAATCGGATTGTAGAACGATTACCAACCGGAGTTGTCCGCTGTGTTGTGCCACAGCAAGAGTATCTTTGCCGGTCATGAACGCTTTTCGCCATCCACGCTGGAAATTAGTCAATTGCTGCATAATTATTGAACTTGGCTTCTCATTTAAAAAAACAGCAACAAAATAACTACAAAAAAAAGAACCAAAAAGTTTCAATTAATAATCAAAAATCAATGATAAACTATAGAAATTTTTGAATATTTTTAACTTTATTTTATTTACAATTATATCCTACGATGTCTCGGGGTGAAAAAATAAAATTAATGAAACTTATTTTTGTGAAGAAACTTCTTTTCTTTTATTTTGCTTTAAACTGATACATTACCCTCGCGACCTTCTTTAAGTTTCATGTCCCATCATGCCCTAGGCGATCATGGCTCTACACAACTTCCTGTCCCTCGTAGCTCTTAGTAAACTGTCTTTCTTTTATTTCTTCTAAGCCCTGTTCTGCCATCCATTTACTCAAGCTCATTAAATGTTATGCTTCATCTTCCTGTGACCCTCTTGCCCTTTGTCTATCCCGTGAGTATCAGATTTTCTAAGCCCTCTTTTTTGATTATATGCCCTAGAAACCTCAACTGTCTATTCTTAATGTTTTATTTTTCCTTTTTGTTTCCACTTTTTTGCAAAACTTCGTCGTTACTTACATGTTCGTTCGAAGGTATCCCCAGCATCCTTCTGTAGAACCACATTTCTGTTGCCTCACGTCTCCTCTTCATCTTTGAGAAGATCGTCCAACACTCACTTCCATACAGATTGACAAATATCACGTAACATAGCGGTTTAATACTCTTGTCCCTGTTTCTAACGAAATTTTTCTATTTCTTAGTACTCTGCTTAGCTTTTGGAATGCTTACTTGGCAACAAAAACATAAAATACTCGAATCAGGATTTAAAAGCTATAATTATGGTAAAAAAAAACATTAGAATCATCAACTAACATTCAAACAGTATAATAATTTTATGATGATAAAATTTATTTTTATAGTCTTTGCAGATAATCCTGTTTTAATGGACACTGTTTTCATTTTAAAATACCCATTTCTGGAAAATTCATTTATTAGGTTTAGTCATAAGTAATATAGGTGAACAGACTGCAGTGACTAATGTATAGTTCTAACGACTAATACTAATAATTTGAGAGTACAATAACATACCTTAGTTTTTGAACGGCAGTGGAAGCGTACGAAGGATTTTTGTAAAGATGATTATAAGAAATTTACATGAATTTCTATAATATGGGAGTTTGTTATATCGTGGTTGTAAGCATCGAAAATTCATTGATGGTCCCGTAATTCTATGCTACATTCAACTCACACGTGTGTCAAAGTCTCCCTTTAGGGGAGGCGAATAAATAAATAGATAAAATAAAAATCATCTTATTAGATATAAATCAATATAAGAAGTACCATCATGGTTATTATTGATAGAAAAACAGCGTGTCAACAGAGTGACTCCGGGGTACAAATATACGATATCCAGTGTAGTCATCATGATACCTGGTAAGATAAAAGTATTCTAACAATTACTACTATTATTGTTGAGAATGTAAATGTGTATATGTGAGATAGAGAAAATGTGTGTGTGTGTGTGTCCAAGAGAGGGTGAGAGAGATAGAGAAGCAGACAGAGAAACAGGGAATAAAATAGATAAATCAAATACATTGCACTATAGTATAAAATTAAAAAAATATATTTATTTTTAATTTTAAACGATAAGTAGATTATTACTTATTTTATTTTCGTCGCTTGTTTTAAAATTTTACCCATTCCTGTGTGACTTCAATTCCCATCTAGAAATCATTTAAAGACATTTCATTATTCCTCATCAAAAACAATTCCCCGCATCTGATATGTTAAATGCTTAATTTAAAACAATCTTCTAGACATTATTATAATATCATACATCGTTCTCAAGATTACATTTTTATTTGATAGATGTGGAGGCCAAAGCGTCTTGATAGTGAAAATAAAAATAAATAGTAATAATAATATAATGAAATTGTTAAATAAGTGTGTTTACATTGTAAATTGTTAAAAAAAGGAAAAAAAATATCACTCGGCAATATCACCTGTCGCAGAACACATTTCTATTTTATTTTCTATGAAGTAAGACCTTTCATCTCGGCTTTTACAGAATGATCTGCTGGAAATCTAGCATATAGTTTTATGAAATCATAAAACATAACGACTGAGCTTCTCACCTCTGTGTGAGAAACTCGCTTGAGATATTTGGTTTCATAAGCAATTTAAGTTTCAGTAGTAAATTCTAGTTCCCATAAACTATTGTTCTATTCCTCCTAAAAACCTTTTCTTCTTTAATAAGCTTCTTTTATGTATCCCATATAAACACTGTCTGAAGAGTGTCTGACAGTGTTATACCGCTCACAAGAATCAATCATAACGTTTATTTCTTTATTTATTTTTTATGCTGAAGCAGAGAACGGATTTAACTTTCTTTAAATCAATTTAAAAACACACAGTATAAATTAAATAATTATCATATTTGAAATAAATCCCTTGCTTAGAACAAGAAACAATTCAATAGTTGATTAAAGAAAGACCTTTTTCTAAAGCTTTCGTGTGGATTTCACTCGATGTTTGCCGTCATTTCGTTATACGATTTGCAAAAGTGCTGGGCTATTTGTTAACGCTTCATTCATTTTTTGCTTGTTCCGGACATCCTGAAATAATATGGTCGAGAGTTTCACCATATTTTACACAGATCAGGCATTTCGGGTTAGTTCTATCCTTGATTATGTGACAGTGATATGATCTGGTTGCGAGGCTTTGGTCTTGAGCTGCAATAATTAGGCTTTCTGTATCGGTATTTGCTACGCAAAGTCTTGTCCTACCATTTATTTTCTTTTTTTTGTAATTTCATTTGGTCAAGTTGTTTTATTTTTTTGTTTTACACGTTTAGGTATTATTCGCTTCGTTTTTGTTGGTAGGGTTTCAGGTATATTAAGCTGTTTTTTGAAGAGTGCAGCTTCTTTGTTGATGGAGTAGATTTCGTGCTTTATTATTTCTATAAGAGTTTCATTGATGATTGTGAGGTATGCTTCCAATTCGATTGTTGTAGTCTCTATAGGTATGTCCAGTTGGATTAAACTTCGGCCTCCTAAAGCTCTTGCTACGTACAGCCTATGAGCATCTGATTTCGGGTGATGCATCCTCATGTGGGTAAACATTTTTCTGGTCGTATCATCCAATATTTTAATGTCATTCAACTTCCATTTAATAATTTTAAAGTTGTATGTTACTACGGGTATAGCAAATGTATTGGTAGGCTTTATTTTATTGGCGCCATTAATTTCGTTTTCTACTATCAAACGCACTCTCATATGATATTCTTTTTGGATCTTTTTCTTCATAAATGAATGTATATTATTATTACGTGTTATCTAGTGTGATTACAATTTGAACAAGGATGGCACGCTCAAGCCCCCGGCCACGATGACTTGTGACTTCGTGCTAGGACAGCTACAAGAGTTCCATCTACTCAATTTCACTCACAAGTCTTGAGTCATCCCGTGTTATGGTGTTCAGACACTTTCCCAAGAGGTCACCTTCTGAGATCGACCCCTCCGATAACATCAGGAAGATTCGAACCCGGGTCTCATGGTCAGAATGCGAATGTCCTAACCACTCAGCCATGTGCCATTATCATCATCATCATCATTATAATAATAATAATAATAATAATAGGTAACCAGTTGAAATACTTTTATTCTTTCACGTTGAAGCCTTATGCAACATTGATTTTGAAGTGCACGTTCAAATTCGTCATTTCAGTGATCGTACAAAATTTGAAAACTTATACCAAGTTATTTTAGTCATTTATATAAAATCTGTAGTAAAATTACAAAAACATTACTTTACTCCCCAGCATTTTTCAAATTGTTTTAATGAAATCGTTTTCATATAATCATGGATAACAGGGCAAGTCGAAATCCCACGGCTTTTGCTAATATTTATTGCTGAAATTAATAATTTCATGCTGGCATATTTCATATACACTTTAGCATTTCACTGGAGCAGACGTTAAACGCGTACAAGCATTATCGTCACCTCTTTCTCCCTTTTCTCTCTTTCTTTTTCGTCATATTTTTCTTTCCTTTTACCATCATTTGTTTATTTCCTCCTGGTTATGAAAATAAATTACATCCGACAGCAAGGCATCTGATCGGGAGATTGGTGATTTTGAGGGGTGTAGAAACACCTCTTAACTGCCGTTGATCCCAGGTCCAAACTGACCTGGGTAACAGCAACTTTTAGGATCCAAGTTATGGGCAATAGTGAACCTCCAAACAAAATTCAAGAGTACATTGTTTTATAATAAAATGAGACATCTATATATTTTTTATAGGAAATTAAAAATACAGCATTAACGTATATAAAAATATTTTTTTATGCTAAAATTAACAATACATTTTATGATCTACAAAATTTATATCTAAAAAAACATATCTTTACTCTAAAAGTATACACTTATGTGAAAGCATAAAATTAGTTATAAAAATTATATTCCGGCATTAAATAACACATAGTGGTAGATATGCCGCTAAACAAAATCAAACAACCAAATTCATTTTTTTTTTCTTCATTTTGTTTTACTTCTTCCTTACAACTTCTTTTTTATCAACACATAGTTATGGGACACTATAAAGGGTCAATAGTGGTAGTCGAATGGAAGGTGACACTGTCGTGACTCTGGTGGTTTGGAATTAGGAATAAAAGATTTCATGCGAAAACCCCGTATAAAATTAGGGCATTGGAAGGGTTGAAAACGTTAAAGAAGAAAACGTTAAAGGGAGAAACGGGAATTAAAATATGAAGCGAAAAAATGAGATTTTTTTTATTTCTGATACACAGAAACCCAAATAAGAATTGTTATGAGTCCCTATAAAATCTCGCAATGTAAAAAGTAGAAAAATTTCAAGTAAATAATTATATTTTTGAAAGTTGACTGTAGTATTTAGTTGGTATTTGTAGGTCAATGTCGGCCGAGGACCGAATTTAAGAAAAACCAAAAGTGTAAACAATGGAATTTGGAATTGGGTCGAATTTTGAAAATCGATAAGCAAAGAAAATTCAGTGGGATTTGACAGACAAAATGAAATTCCTTAGAAGTATTTTTTAAATTTCTGATGGAAAAATTATTGTTTGATAAAACGGCGAATGTCAAGAAATGTGGAAAAAAGTTTATCCTTTTGAAATATTAAATCACTTTGTTTAAGGTTGGTGTCATATCTCCAGGATTGGAGAAAATTATTAATTGAGAAATATGTAATGTGTTTTGAGGGGTAGTGTGAGTTGGGCGAGATGTGTATAAACCAAACGATCTGTTGAAGCCAGGAGTAGGAGCTGCTGTTTGAAAAGGCTAAAACGAATCAACAGCGAACGAAGGAATTGTGAATCGCACGTGACTTGCCACCGAGGTTGCTCGACCTAATATCTCGTGTGAATGTTTAACCCGCTCTAAGTTTTAGCAGAAACAGATAGTGTCACGATAGAGAGTCGAACGGGAAGGATTAATTTTGTTGTATCAACGATTATGTAAACTAACTGAAAATTAACCCAGCGATCTTTTTCGTTATTTGTTATGATATTTCTGTTTTCACCAGCGGGAGTATTCTTGTCCTTTTTTATACCACGGTTTCGCCAACTCGATTCGCTGCCTATGTGCGGATGAAAGTTCGATCTTCACTGCACTGTAATTGAAGAACACAACGTGGGCAGAGTAGATGAAGTAACGAAGTAGTCAACAGAAAAACATGAAATGACCGGTGCCAGTACTCACCATCCTGGGAACAGATTAGGATTGAGATGGGATGGCCGTGTTATAATTACAGCTTCAACTTGCCCATAGAGTGAGGTCGGTCGGTTGTGAAGAAAAGGACTAGTGGTTTACTAAATCAGCTGCTGGTAAGCTATGGATTTGTGAGCAAAGGACAGCAATCTATAAAATGGCTCTAATGCAATTGGCAACTTGCTAATGAAATAAAAAGCAGAATTATATTGTTATTATTAACAGTAGTAACAGTAGCAATAAAGTGAATGAAAACTCTAAATTTAAACCACCGCTTCCTTTCGGCCATAAACAATCATGGGAAAGGCTTCGGGAGTACGCCCTGAGGACAAATCCGGATCGAGAGTCCCTAAAACAGTCCGATATTATGTTCACCTTTGTTCCAACAATCCCGGCGACCGATACCAAGATGTATTGGCCTCTAGCATTTACCTGCACAAGTATCTGAGGCATAACTCGTTTGGTGCAGATGCATGGACTCTCGAGATCGAGGATACTACATACATATACAGACTCCGCTGCTCCCATCCCCCACAAAAAGTATACATATTTCAAGAAAGAAACGACTTATGTTTCGTAGTTTATTCAAATTGCGATATCATTGTTTGCTTTAGTGTTTTCTCGGCAGATAACGTTACCCGTATGGCTGTAGCATCTTAGATAAATTGAAAATACATCTGCTGCAATCCCACTGGACATTCTGACCAACGTTGCCCAAGCAGTAAATTGCCGTACTAATAAATATCTGGAAGCTAAAGGTCACCATTTTGAGCATCACTTTTGAGGGTAGAGCTCAAAGTTAACTTGTACTAATCACATGATTTCTGAATAAACTTAGTATTACAATACCGATACAAGTTTTTTCTTTCTTGAAATGTGTATAAATCTTTTTGGTGGAATCTGTACATAAACATATAATAGTAATATTTAATTATATATTTAGTAGAGAGTTTATCTAATTTTCTTATTTTTTATTATCTTTTTCTGCTTGGTAACAATTAATATTATCGTTTTCATTATTTTATTTTCCATAAATAATTATTATTGTTAAAAACAACACATTAATTAATGAGTAATTAAAAATCTTAATTAATATCAATAAGAAGTTATTTTTTGTTTTGTTTCTGTTTTGTTTTTTACACCAGTTCGCCGCCAAGAGTTTAATATTTATTTTTTTCGTGGTCGTAGAGAGAATCTTTCCAGTTGTTTCTTTGTATTCTGCTACAGCTATTTAGTTATGTGATATATTTTTTAATCTCCTGCTTAGTAATCGCCTTCTTTTTCCTGTCATTCTGATTCACTTGATTGCCCTCCTGACAGCGACTTCGATTTTTCCGACAAAAACCTCCCCGGAAGAGACTGAAGATTTTAAATGCACGGGAAGTGAAGCAAACAGCTGGATTAATTAATAGATAAATACATTTGAAATCAAGAGCATGAAATAAAAACTGTTCTTAATGATTTATTCAAATTGGTGTCGCAGGTGGCTTGCTTGTGAATAATAGTGGAATTTTGGATAAAGTATTTTGTTCGAAGCCACTTGAAGTGTCGAATATGAGCATGGGAAGATGGAAAATAAATGTAAGAAAAACTAAAAGAACAAAGAAAGAACTGATAGAATTCTTTTTTTTCAACAATGAAACTTATCAAGGAAGCACACACGACGAGTAGATTTGAAATAAAAATGGCGTTCGAATTGTCACATGACAGGAAGGAAGTTGGGGTCCTCACCAGGAATTGTAAAGATTTCCCAAAGCGCCAAATTTAAGTTTCATATCAATTTCTTGTTTCATTGCAAAATGGAAAATACAGACAAATGAAAATATAACATACATACACATTTATATATGTATGTGTGTGTGTTTGCGTGTGTACCTGGGTACACACTGAAATGTATTTACACACTAACTCAACATTATGTGAAAGTTAATTCTAACCCAGTATATGTACATTCTAATTCTAACCACCACATTCTGTTATTAAGCGCATACACTCCCTCCATGGAATTTAGGATAAGTATTAACTCTTCTAGCAAAGAGGTTTTTCATATGTTTAACTTTACGAGTTTACTTTTTGTATGAATAATTCATTGTATATATATATATATATATATATATATATATATATATATGTGCGTGTATATAAATATATATGTTAATTTATATTTATTTCTATGTGTATATATATATGCTTATATATATATATGTATGAATATATATATATATATATATATATATATATATATATATATATATATATATATATATAAAGAAAGAACAGTAAGATATATAATCCGATGTTCTTATAGATATTTTTATTTTTGCAAAATAGTGCTCAATGTAAATTTTCAGAGCATTAATATTATAAATTAATTGATTAATTGATTAAAAATTTGTTTTTTTTCGCTACACAGTTCTAACCATGTTTCAAAAATAGAAGCTAAAAGCTTCGAATTTAATTTTGTAATTAAATTAAAGACATTAGTTCCATTTCATCCTCAAGCGAATTTTGGAGTAACTTTTAAAATTACTGGGTTTTAAAGGCACAGTAAAAATCATAATTTACGTTTCCAAGGATACAGAGAAAATCCAATTCAACCAGACAAGGGGTGTTTGCGTGTTCATTATCGCTGTATTTAGATGTATCAGTTATTAGTTACGTTTTGGTAGGGTTAGGGATGTATTTTTCAATGAAATCTGACATCCGTTAAATGCATGTCGTCTGGATTTAAAAAAAAAAAATTGTTAACGGTACAATTTCTTACGGCATTTTTTCTCTATTTGTATACTTAAAGATTTGGGTGGGGGTAGGTTAGAATACGTTTTATTTAACTACGATTTAAAAAAATCACTTTTAATTTTTAATATACTATATTTCTTTTTAAACAAGTAAATGTATTAGAATCACTTACAGTATGTAAAATTATTTTCACATCAAATATAAGTATGTATATTACTAGGTCATAATTTTTTTTATATAAATTTATATTTAAATATTACTTAAGTAAAAATTAAAATTTTTGACAATGACGGCAAAAATAGCTAATTAATTTCTCTGATTTAGTAAACTTTCATTTTTTATATATTTTATATAAATCCAGTAATATATAGTTTCTCATGTCAGTACAAAGAACATGGGTCATTCAATGTCTTCTAGCTTTTCATATTTTCATTTTACTGTAGGTGTTTTATTGGATTCTTTTAAGTGCTTGTAGTACTTTGAGAGAGGTATTTAGGTTAGAATATATTTAGGTTTAACTACAATTTTAAATGCAACATTAAAATATTTTCCTGTTAATTTTAATAGACTATATATATATATATATATATATATATATATATATATATATATATATATATATATATATATATATATATATATATATATATATATATATATACGTGTATGTATATGTGTATATGCATATTTATGTATGTTTCTATTTGTAGTGATGAATGTGTGTACAAATACGTATGTATGTTTTATATATATATACACACACACACACACACATATATATATATATATATATATATATATATATATATATATATATTGTTATATATTTGTAATCGTGTGTGTACTCATGCGTATATAAGTATATATGAGATTTTATATATATTTGTGTGTTTATGTGTTTCCTTTTTTATATATCAGCTGGTTTTATTTTAAGTGTTGCATTTTGTCTGGACATTTGAATTTTTTTTGTTTGTGTGTATGCATATATATTTATTTTTCTAACCATTTCTATATATTTTAGAGTCTTTTTTTCTTTACGTTGTTCATTTACGAATATTTGTTTTTCTATTCTACCCCTCTTAAATTTTATATATTGAACCATTTTTATCTATACATTTTTGCCCATGTAAGTAATATTTTAATAATATGAATTCGTTTACTAACACTTTCAAATTTGAATATTTGTGGGTGTGTATATATGATTGTCTTTATTAATGTATGTGTTTATGATCGCATATATATGCCTTTCATTGTATGTATATGTTGCCTGGGCTTTCTTCTTATTTTTAAAGGTCGTGGATATCTATTTCCTGTTTCGTTCTTGTTTTTGCATGTTTTTATATCTAAATGTTTCCAAGTGTTTGTGTATTATAATCTGATAATATATGTATTGTATTTTCCAAGATCCTCCCTTGCCCATATCACCACTTCAAATGTATCTAAGTTGTAACGAAGATTTACATACACATTAGGTTTTAATATTTATTCTGTTTTTTGGCCTTTCAATTAAAACAAAATAAATTATACAATATATTTTTCCTCACTTACTTCTTTAAATAATTTTATATTTTAAACTTAATGCAGATTAAATTTAATATTGGTAATTTTTAATTTTCAATTTTATAGTAAATTTTAATATTAATTAGTTAGAATAATTTCTATTTTAGTCTATTTTAAGGCATTAATTATTATAGCCAAGGTTCGTTGTCAAGTTTTTTTGAATTCTCATATACTTGTATTTTGATCGGTCAGTGAAGCTTATGTAGCAGCGTTTTCCCTAGCGAGGGTTTTTTTTTCGATTGATTTGAACCTTTTAATACCCTTTATTCTACATTCAACACAATCACTTGATAAAACGCCAGTAATGTTGAAACAAAATGGCTATTTTTATAGTGATTTTATAAAATATTTATGTTATAATTTTCGAATAATATATATATATATATATATATATATATATATATGCGAGTGTGTGTGTGCGCGCACGCGTGTATGTTAGTGCGTATTGGTTAGTTATTGCTTTTGAGACACATATCGACTTTTATGGCATATTTAATGCGGAAATCTAAATATTTTGTACGCGATTTTTGTCTTATTTTGGGATATAATAATGATGTAGTGATACAAATCTTAACATTTAACCCATAGCTGGGGGAGAGGAGGATCATTTATACCCTTCCCAAGGGTATTTCCGTGCCAGAGAATATAAAGGACTCAACTGGAATTTAAACTCGGATATCTGATTAACAATTCCGAGCTATTGCCCATTACAGCACTGGCGCATCCAAATTACAGCACCTGGTATTCCCAAGCGGTCACCAATCTAGGTACTGACCGAGTTCGACGTTGCTTAATTTCGGGGGTTGCAATGGATCCGGTGTTTCAATGTGATGTGGTTATAAGCCTCGCTAATTTTCTCTCTCTCTCTCTCTCTCTCTCTATATGTATGTGTGTGTGTGTCTGTGTGTAAATATTATCTAAAATTATGAAATGAAATGAATGTATGTTGGCATTTATCTGTAGAGTCACTCGAAAGAAATATGGCAACGGGACGAATTTGAAGTAGGAGTACTATGGGTACATAGGATTAGGAAGAAACATTACACACGCTTTCTCAGTATTTCCCCTTTGGGAACGCCTCAGGCAGTAGGGATTAGCTCAAGCACACCCCCTTATGTAAGGTACTGCCCCCTGGAGATGAGCTTAAGGATAAGTAGCCCATAACAAATACGGTTTGCTATTTTCCGTACGCCTACTCGAATGGAATATGGTACGTGTCCGAGTTTAAAGTGGAAGATCCACGCGTACATGGAAGAGGGAGAAAAATTGCTCGGTTTCTTTTGCCATTTCCCTTTGAGGAAAGGTAACTGCCCGGGGGTGTTCCTCTTCAGTTGAGTATGATGATAATGGAAAAAAATTTGCGACTTTTGCGTCTTCTTTTTTCTTTTCTTTCTCTTCTTCTTCTTCTTCTTCTTCTTCTTCTTCTTCTTCTTCTTATTATTATTATTATTATTATTATTATTATTATTATTATTATTATTATTCATTTGCATATTCAATTTAAAAAAAAGAAATAGACATTGTATTTGCATCAGGTCTTCTGTGATCTGTCCATTTTTATGAGGGGGTTTGTAATTAATCAAATTAATGTTTTACAATATTTTTCGACATATGACATTCGCCTTTGCTTTGCTGCCATATCTTGCCCTAGTGTTTTTACTATATATTTAGAGACTCTTGACAAAATCTAAAGAATAATCTGCAATGTTATTGATCCTGATATTGTATCATGGCTTCAGTCCCGTTCCCACCCCCCCTAACGTACCTTCCCTGTGATATTTCTATAAACACTTTCATGCTAACTTTTCTGATAAACATTCCTCTATGGTACCTAGACTTTATGAATTTAAGCAGAGTATTAGATTGGCGGCAATGTCTCATCATTTTGAAGTTGAAATGGCTTCATGTAAGCGTAAGTTCTGTGCTAGCAGCTTCTTCTCTGGTAATTCTCAATTGTGGCACATTCTTCCGGTTTGTTGATCTTCAAAAATTTAAATGTAGTGTTAGTTTTTACCTTCCTTGTTCTTTTATTTTCCTCTCTCCTTAGTAGAAGTTTTTTTATCTTACTCTCTAACACTCAGTGACCGCTTTTGCGTGATAGTGGCTTTATTACCTTACTTGGACTAAAATTATCTAAAAAAAAGGAAATATCTAAGAAAAATAACTGCTAGTGTGTATGAACTTTCCAAATGACAGCGATTTCTTCCTCACCAAACTTTGTGCCTTATCAAGTACACCATCCATATATATATATATATATATATATATATATATATATATATATATATATATATATATATATATATATATATATAGGTAGTTAGTTAAAAAAGCGACACCTAAGTTTTAAAAGCATTTTCAAAACGGAAAATCTTTCTTAGAGTTTTTGTTTTAATTCCAAGTTAATAGATTAAATTTAATGTTTCCGATAATCAAAACAGTTTATTTCAAACCGAATTCAAACTGATTGAAATGATTTATTTTATTATTAATAAAATTGCTAATATTGTCCATATTGACAAATCTGTCAACACAGCATAAACATATTTGGTGAAGAATTTAAATTGAAAACAAATATTAAATTTATTTTGAAATATCATTTTACAGAGAGATGACAGTGTTTATGAAGTGTTGACGCTTCTATGAATAACCTGATGGTTGCGAGGTCTCTGTAAACGGGAAATAATTTTTGTAAAATTAAATGACAAATAATTATAGTAACATGACAAATACAACATAAACGCTTTTTTTAGATAATTTTTAAATAGCCAGAATTCTAATATTTTATTCAATCTTAAGTAATTTGGCTTTATAATCTTACTTGTGGAAACTTTTGTTGGGGAAATGTTTGAAATTTACCAATAAATTTTAAATTCACTATGGTTATCGTTCTTATTTTGTGATAATGTCAGCTTTTTGGGGTTTTTTTAAACAATAATATTCGCCACTACAAGGCCCAAGAGCCACTTAATATAGAGACTTACTGTGTGATGTAGTATTTGTATAAAAATAGCAAGAAGTAATGTTCTTGGGTTTATGCAAGAAAGATAACAGCTATCTCTAGACTTTGAAGAGGTCAAAATTTAATTAGAAAATGATATTTCACAGTTCAGTCGGAGACATTAGAAGCGTTGTAGTGTTTAAGTAGATTTTAGAAGCAACCGGAAATCCAATCATGTGCAGGAAACAAGGGATAAACCTCATGTTCAAAAGACTAAGGAGGAGTATGAACCGGACGATCAGGCCGCGTATTGAAGTACATATTTAAATTTATACAAACGCGAAAACAGAATTCTTTTTAAAATTCTGAGGTCACCTAATTGTGGTAAATCCTTTCCATTTATAATTGGTTAATATAGTGTTTATGTAATAACACTCTCCTTTCAGCACTACAAATAAAATCAGCATTTTAAAACATTTAAACGTATCAATTATTCTAATTAAAATTTTAAAAAGTGAAAATAATTCTTTTTAAAATTTATTATTCGACGATTTTTTTCAAGGCAATAGGCGTAATATTTTTTTATTCATAAAGTCAATTAAAAGGATTTCTTTAACTGGGAATCCTATTTGACCATAAAAATTGGGTAATTAAATTCTACGCGGATTTTTTCTTAGAACTCGTATACGAATCGCTAGAAAAATAAATTCCTTGAAATTCCATAAGATTAAATATGCGTGGGGTAACAAAAGTTAAGAAAAAAGAAATATATATATTTTTACCAAGATTTTCTAAATATTTTTAAAATAATTTAATATATTTTTGAATAAGTCTTCATAAAAGTTTCATTAAAATCCAACAATTACCTGATTTTTTAAGAATTTTCAAACCAATTTTTACCAGAAATAGACGCTCAAATTTCCCAAAATAATTTACGGTATCTTGTTGACGCTAGACAAACAAAATCTTTAACTAAAATTTTGAAAGTTCTAAAAGTGATTAAGGAGTGTGTATAGTAGTCGTATTAGTAGCAGCAGTAGTAGGCATTTTTATTTACGTTTAGTGATTGTCTTCATGTTAATTTGGCGACGTTTTTATGTAACGCCGGTTGTAGTAATAGTAGTTTGGTAGACATATCTTAGATTCTGGGCTAAGGTATTCAAATTTGAATCCATCTTGAATTACGACTACACTTATATAAAAACCAACGACAGGACGGTAAATGCAGACATACAAAAATTCCATAAAACAGCCAAGAAACTGTTAAAATTATGAAAACAAATTCAAATGAGTAATAATGTATCATCATACGACACTCAAACTATACAGTTTACCCAAGATACACAAACCCAACTTACGCATCAGATCCAGCGTCAACAGTGCACTCACACACACAAACTAGCTAAAGCAATTACAAATGTCCTAACTCTTAGGCACCATTAACCTAGCATATATTATGCACTCTGGTAATCTAATCCAGAAGATAAGAAACATAAACATGGAAAACAAGATTTACGCTAGCTTTATGAAATAAAATGCATGCAATGTAGAAAAGGTTACATTGGCGAAACATCTCGGAATCAAAATCTCGAACATATGAGAGATCTATGATCGGATAACCGTATAAACTCATTGATGCACAGGTACGAAACTGGCCATAAATTGGATTTTATAATTGCCACCCTAATTTGAAAAAAAAAACGTAATTCTTCACGGAAGAAATACTTCGAATGAATTCTGATAAATATTTTAGCATCTATAAACACAAGCCAAAAACATTATATTACATCACCAACATTTATATTTAAAGAATCTAAAATATGTCTCCCCACTACTTCTTCTACTACTACTATTGCTGCTACTACTGCTACTGGTATTACAACATACAAACAACGACTAAACATAAATAAAACTATTTACTAGACACGCATACAAACGAACGAATATACATTATGATCGGAATCCTCTACAGACATACTAGAATTATGACACATTAACACACAAAAGTATACACAAGAACACTGCTTGACAAAACAAATGCATGTGAATTATGTTTGACCAATGAAAATCAAACAACCATTAAATTTTAAAATATCATAATTTTATCCTTTTCTTTCTTTTTTCATTCTTTGATGAAGTTTTAATAAAAGAGAAACGTGAGTGATATATAAAAGTTTTCAATTTGTTCATTATTCTATCATTTTTCGAATTCTGATACATATACATTCTGTGTTTGATCCCATTTAATATATATATATATATATATATATATATATATATATAATTATTTTTAAAACATATGATAATCATATTTAAAAAAAAAAAAAATTATTATTGAAGCTCTACTTCTGTATGGAGCACTGTTTTTTTAAATCTAAAAAAAAAATATACAAAACACTCCGGATTATTTACCTAACGTGTTCTTTCCTATTTTTCTACATATCTGCATACACACAAACACACACACACACACACACACACACACACACACACACACACACACACACACACACACACATATATATATATATATATATATATATATATATATATATATATATATATATATGAGGTATATTATGTTGCATTATTAAAAAAAAAACAATGGTTATAACATATAACATTGATACAATATACCTCTATTAGTCACCATTTTCTTTTATTTGTAAATGAAAAATTGAACAGAACTTTCCTTACAAACTGTTTTATGAGCAATATGCCGTATGACTTGTAGCTAAATATCCTTATCAAAATATTGATCAAATAATGTTTGAATCAGATGCGTTTTTATTATGCGAAGCTCGGCATAATGTAAAATAAATACAAACGATATAAGTCAAAGAAATATATATTTTTGAAATATAATTATTTTTCATGTTAACATGGGCGCTTTTGACATTATAAAACTTTCATTAGCCGTTAATTGCCGTTTTTAATTATTTTTTCGACTTTAACATAATTGCAGCTCATTTTATTGCTTTCCAAAGATCTTTGTTTGAATATTGAATTATGTTCCCAGGGACATCATGTTTTAATGACTTGTCACTAATATGTGGATAACTTGGGGTACTTTCCATTAATTTTGTGATTTAAAATTTGCTATTACACAATTAATAATCGCTTCGCTTTAAAAATGCATCGTTTTGCATATATAGTCTTTATCATATATCTTCCTGCTTTTCGTTTGGATAAATTCAAGTTCAAGTACTTGTAATATTTCTTCTCATTTTATTTTGAAGTCATTTTACTGTAAAAAAAAAAAAATGATTCCAATATCCTTGTTGGTCTTTTAAGTTTTGCTTTTTGAAGATCTCCACGAATTACCAAATCTACAGCTAAGTTGGTTTACGACCATATCACTTTGAACAGCGGTTCTTTTACGACAACTAAGATAAGCAACACCGAACCTGGTCAAGTTAACAGAATAAGTATATTAAAACTGGTTTCTCAAAAGTAATTTTTAATGATGAAAGTAGTATTACATTGATGGAGCTGATATTTTGGATGAGTGGCTGATTGATTTGTTTGTTTTTTTAAGGCTTATCATCCTTTCGAGAATATATAATGTCAAAACATATTTTTAGATTGAAAAAAGTTTTGGGAAATTATAGTGATTTACTGATACAAGTTCTACTAATAAACCATATTTACGTGAGAAGAGGGGAATTCATACTTTTACCAAGAGTAGCTGCGAGGAAGGGAATATAATGAATAAAACCGGAATTGGATCTCCGCACTCCGATTTCAAATTTCAAGCCATTATCTAATACAGCACCTGCACATCCTCAGCTTACATCACCTGATATTACGAAGCGGTCACTCATCTAGGATTGATGTTGCTTAACTTTTGCAATCGTACGAGAACCGATGTTTCAACGTGATACGGCCGTAATCCCTTTAGAGTTATATTTTTGTTACAACATATGAGAATATTTATCTGAAATTAAAAAAATAAATTTTAACATCTCTTTTAATATACTAGGTAACGCGCACCCCAGGGTTAATTTATTAAAAGTAAAACTGCACATAAAAATGTTATTTATTAGTTATTTAATTGTTATATATGCTGTTCAAAATGTCCTCCACCTTTTTGAAAACACATTTCGATTCTGTGCTTGCATGTTTCATTAACACGTCGGAGAGTTTCTTCAGTCATTTTCTTCTTTTATGTGACGTGTCATGTCTCTCCATTTCACCTTATCCCTTATAACTCTCAATAAGTTTTGTCCCTTTGCTAATTCTCCCAGACCTTGTTCTGTCATCCTCTTGCTTAAGCCCGCCAGGTATATCATGTGTTACTTTCCCTTTTCTCTGTTTCCCACAATTCGCCCTGTGATTATCACATTCTCCAAGCCTTCCTTTTTCATTTCGTGTCACATAAATTTAATCTGCCTCTTCCTGATATTAAGTATAAGCATCCTCCTTGTCTGCATCCTCCCTAAAACCACATCGTTGCTCACACGTTCGGCTCATGTTATCATCTGCCTCATTCAGTAGAACCATACCACCGTTGCCTCTTCTTCATCTTTGATGAGACCGTCCAGCATTCGCTGCCGTAAAGGAGGACCGATATGACGTAGCAGTTCAGTGCTGTTTTCTTTGTTAATAACAAAATACTCCAGTGTCGTAATACTCTGCCTAGCTTTTGAAATGCGTCTTTGGCCATCCCAATACGCCTTCAGATTTCAGCGTTGCACTTACCCTCCTCTGTCAGAACACTTCCCAGATATTTAAATTTCCGCACCTGCTTAATCACTTTTATTCTTCTTATATCTGCCGTGTCCTTTCAGGACATAGTGATTATGGTTCTCCACTTCTCCCTACCCATTGAAGCTCTCAATAGGTTTTGTCACTTTGCTATTTCTCCCAGACCCTGTTCTGTCATCCACTTGCTTAAGCCCTCTAGGTATGTCACACGTTGTTTTCCCTCGCTTCTCTTTCCCTTTATTCGCCATGTGAGTATTAAATTCTCCAAGTGTCCCTTTCTCATTACATGTCCCAGATATTTCAGCTACCTCTTCCTGATGGTAAGTAAATGCTTCCTCTTTGTTTGCATCGTCTCCAAAACCTGATCGCTGCTCACACCCTCGGTCCATGATATACGTAGCAGGATATGGAATATTTCTTTTATGTGCCGTGTCCCTTCAGGACGTAGACGATCATGGCTCTCCACTTCCCACTATCCCTTGTAGCTCTCAATAAGTTTTGTCCCTTTGCTACTTCTCCCAGACCCTGTTCTGTCATCCATTTGCTTAAGCGTTACTTTTCCTTGCCACATTTTCCGTCTATTCACCTTGTGAGTATCAGATTCTCCAAGTACTCCTTTCTCAGTATCTGTCTCTATTTCTGAGATGAGGTATTATGTATACTATTTACATTATTCGGACTATTGTCCTCATCTTTGTAGATATATTTATTACAACGTTTCGGCCGTTGTACGCTCCGGCCTTCTTCAAGGACACATGGCACAGTAGATAAAGGCGTTGGTTAGATCCAGTGACAGGACCCAAAGAGTGTAAGTTCAATACCCGGTTAAGGCAGTGGAGAACGTGAAGAGGGTAATTAACAGGAGATAACTGATAACTGACATCCATTAAACATGGCACGTGGAACTAGGACAGTCTACCCCAGTGAGCGAAATAAAGGGTTCAGTTCGACATTCCAACTATCTGAAGAAGGCCGGAGCGTACAACGGCCGAAACGTTGTAATAAATATGGCAACAAAGATGAGGACAATAGTCCGAATAATGTAGATAGTGCGCTCCTTACTTATTACTCTTCTTAGACATTTTAGCTGCCTCTTCCTGATATTAAGTATAAGCTTCCTCCTTGTTAGCATCCTCTCCATAACCTCAACGTTGCCCACATTCCCGGTCTATCTCGAGTCTCTTCATCTTTGAGGAGACCGTACTGCATTCTTATTTAATTCTACCTGTCGATATTATGCTATATTCTTGGTGCACATATGAAACATACTTGTCAGCCTGCATTACACGTCTGTAGATGGGGTTTGTGAAGATACATAAAGGTATGCCCAGATGAACGAACGGCTTAGAATACCGGTAGTAAGTTGTCTACTGCTTATCATCAGTCCCTCTTTATGTGTCCTGTCCCCATCCCCAGGATGTAGGCGATCATAGATCTCCACAATTTCCAGTCACTGGCAGCTTTAAATAATGTGTTTGTTATTTCTAAACCTTGTTGGGCCATCCATTTTCTCAAGATCGCCAAGTTATTTTCCTCTCTTGCCCTCAATTCATCCAGTGAGTAACAGATGTCCACCTTCCTCATTATGTGTTCCAGAAATCTCAGCTGACACTACCTGATGTTAATTATAAGTTCCTATTTTTTTGTTTCCGTTTTTTTTAAAACCGCGTCGTTGTTTGGCCCAAGTTATACTCAGCATCCATCCGTGGAACCACATTTCTATTGCTTCAAGTCTCTTCTTTCTATTTGAGGAAAATGTCCAAAAATCACGACTATACAGTAGGACAGATATCACGTAACAATTCAATACTCTTTTCTTTGTTTCTAACGAAGGTTTTCTGTTTCTTAATACTTTGCTTAGCTTTTGAAATGTATCTTTGGCTATCCCAATGCGTCTTAAGATTTCAGTGTGACATTTTCCGTCCCCATTTAAATATTTATGCTTGGTTGATCCCTAATTTTAATTTGCATTTTGAACTCATCCTTGTGTTAATAACCACGCATTCTGCCTTCTTGCATTCTATGTTTAACTCTTTCTTCTCGCTTTCTTTCCCTACATTCTGTACGAGATTTTTGTTGTTTTCCTTTCCATGTCTGCCATCGAATATATATATATATATATATATATATATATATATATATATATATATATATATATATATATATATATATATATATACTTTCTTAATATGTATATATAGGATATAAAGTATTTATTTATTTTATATATATATTTATATATAATATATATATATTACTTAGGATATGTATTTATTTCATATAAATGATAATTGGGGTCTTATATGCTTGGGGTCCGTGACTGTTGTTTGTATCTGGTGATTGGTATTGGCAAATCCCTCTCTACAAGTTGATCTTTTTGTTGCAAAACATAGGTTGATTTTGATGACATTTTTCAGGAAGAAAAATGCATCCTGACCTACGGCAAATACCGTAATTAGTTACAATATGATTAACAATACCCGAGTTGTGTTGTAATGAAAATATAGTTCTAAGAAAAATAGATATTTAAGATGAAATTCACGTATTATATTTATCCTAGAAATATATATTTATATAAGTGTATCTCCCCAAAATTTACAAATATCATTTGTTTAATTAGAACGTTTATTGGTTTGTCTCATAAAATCTGGTTTGGTATTAAATGGAGACAAAGGCAAAATATTGCGTGTAACCACATTTTTCTTGAACTAGCCACACTGTTCACTGGTGAAAATCATTTTTTTCTCAAAAAGCTTTGACTAAAATTCTAAAAAAATAGGATAATGAAAGGAAAATGAGAAAAAAAAATGAAGCAAATATTTGTTGTATAAAAATATATCGAAGGTAAAAATTGGAGTTTATTAAAACATTGACGACTAATTAACTCCATTTCTAACCTTTTATTTGAAATAATTTAGAACATCAGCATTTTAATTATGCCATTAGTTTATTTTCTAATTGCATGTGATATCCATTTTAGTTGTTGCTGCTTTTGAAGGTCCTCATGTGATGTGGATTCTATTATTTGGTACTGTTCTTTTTGACTCTGCAGCACCAGTCTACAAGTTTAGAAGAAGGATGATGTTCACGAAGAACACCAGGTTTCGTTGGTTCAAACCTATTTTTAAACATTGATCCGAGAAAGCAGTTGTACACAGCAGTTAGTTTATGTATTTCTGAACGTGTTTTTGCTCCAGGCATGACAAATTATACGTTTCGATATATATATATATATATATATATATATATATATATATATATATATATATATATATTTTAAGCGTTTCACCCCAAGCTAGGCGGGAAGCCACTAGGACGCAAGGGGTTACAGAAGATTTGGAGCAAGATCAGATGGGAGGGATAGAGGAAAGGATGAAGAGAATGATAGTGGATAGATCGAGGCAACTGGAGATGTCGATTGACATTACATTTGAATAGTTGGAGATTATAGCTCTCAGGGAAACTGGAATAGGGAAGGGAGTTCCACAGGCGAGAGGTGCGAGACATGAAGCTATTAGAGTAGAAGTGACGGCTACATGTAGTAGTTTCGACAGTGAAAGGTTGAGAGCGGGATGCCAGCCTCGTAGGGCGCTTGAACTCATGAAGTCTGGGAACCAGCGAATGCAGCTCCTCGGAGCAATTACCATGAAAGTATTTGTAAAAAAAGACAGAGAGAGGCGACGGCGCGTCTGTGAGAGAGCGACTGTAGACGAGATGCCAGAATAGGGCCAATTACATTGCATACCCACCTCTGAAGTTTATCAAGAACCTCGAGGCAAACAGAAGGGGCTCCAGACCATATATGCAAGGGCGAATTGCTGATTTGTAGATCTGAAGGATCGATTCCGGGGAGAAAAAATTCCTGGCGCGGCACATGGAGCCAACTTGCGGTGGACGAAGCAATTGACTCAATGTATTTGTTCCATCTCAGGTCAGCAGTCAACGTGAGACCGAGCAGCCGCAGAGAGGTGCTCTCGAGAAGTTGAGCGTCAGACATTCTAATGGAGGGCAGGGAAGGATCTCTGTGGTGATTAATATCACGAATTATAACATAGGAGAATTTCGTTAGAAACAACGAAAATAGAGCTGAAGTTGTAAACTTTATATCAAACTGTCTTTTAAAAATATATTCATAAGACGAACGAATATTTTGGGTAACGCAATGCCAATTTTTTCTCATTTAAATTAAATCTTTTAATTAAAAATTATAAGTTTTCAATTTGAAATAAAAGCAATTGTCATTCTTTCTGTATTAGTGTTTTTTTTTTGTTTTTTTTGTTTTTTTCTCGATGAAAAACAAACAAATTTTTCATCACCTATAGTTTCTATTTTTTTTTTCTCTGGTTGTGACGTCACGCCTATCTGCCATTTCGAATAGACCGGTTCGTATTCGGATTCTCACTCGGTGCCTGCCAAATGCAGACCATTCAACGGAGCAGTTGGAAAGAGCTCTTCTTGTAAGAAGCAAGTCAGCCTCGTTTTGACTTCCCAGTGTCTTCGGAGCGGAAATTGATGATTTCAAACAGTGCTGGAAATCGTGAAACCAACTGTTCCATCACGAATTTATTGTTGGACGCACCATCGTGACTATCTTACTGTTTCGACATTGAATTTTTGCGCACAATGATTATATTTTTTTTAATACAAATGAACTTGCGTAGTAAAATCTTCTTATCATTAACATCAATCACCTGGTGAAGGCGAACCGCTTGAAAGACAGAAAGTGAGAGAGTGAGAAGAGAAGAAACAAAAAACAAAAAAAGACGGGTTAAGCTTAAAAGTTTTGAAACTTAGGAAAAGGCAAAAAAAAAGAAGAAGAAATTAATATTCATTATGTAAAGAAAGAAAACCCATGGAATGTGGATGAATAAAGATTGCGAACAAGAAAGAATTTGAAGATTTATTTGGAAAAGGAATCAGGAAATGACTAAAGCAACGAATAAACCGTCATTATAAAAATAATAATCACACAATTGGAAGCAAAGGTGAAAAAGGAAAATAGGTTCAAGTGCTGATATGCAACATGGTAAACTTATAATCAGTCTCTTGAATAAAAGTTTTAGAGCAATACATTATCCATTAATGGTGAAATTAGCCTTTTCCATACAGGAAACATTTTGCAGTCATTGAACAATCAACGTTACCGTCAGTTGAAATTTATAAAATCTTTCCCTTTAAAGAGTTTATCTTAAGTTAACTAAATGTCACAGCTCTTTTTAGTATTGATGAGGGTTTCTCTCCTAACCTTTTGCTAAAGGTAGTATGGAAAGCTAACATCTTGATTATGTCATTATTTTCTTTTCAAGTTACATATGTTATCTATTTGGGTTTTGGGCTACTTTTATAAGTCTTTAAATTAGTTATCTTCAAAAAACATCTAAAAAGAAAACATACCATGATGAAAAATATCCCCAAACTGAATAAAAACAAAGTTTGTTATTATGAAGAAGAATAACCAAAGTATTCCTTGATTATTGTATTTTTTTGTTAATCATTTCAAGCACGTTCGAAATTATGATTAATAAACTTTTTTTCTTGCGACGGTCTGTGGGCCAAAGATTATTATAGATAATTTTAACTTGTATTTTGACGTTAAAAACACATTGATTTGAAAATCCTTGCAAATATCAAATGACTGTTTGATTTTAATGAAATTTTCAGGATTTATCTTAATTAAAAACAGAACTCCTTGGAGAAATTATATCATCAATTAGTTTTTGTCAAACGGAAACACCGTTTATCGAAAATCTACTTTGAATCGTAAAATAAAAAATTAATTAAATAAAATAAAATAAATAAAATAGAATAAGAATAATAAAATAATAAATAAAAATAATAATAATAATAAATAAATAATAATGGTAAATAATAATAATAAAATAATAAAATATGATATAAATAAAATATAATATACTAACAGGAGAGTCCTGCGTTGCCCGGGGATGTAACAGTAAGAGATAGATCAAGTATCGACCATCATAAAGACTGAAAAATAAAATTGACAAAGATTCTTGTTTAAGGTTGATGGACACGCATGTCTTAATTAGTTTTTTTTTTTTTTTTTTTACGAATTGGTCAAACCCAAACTCAAACAAAAACATTGTTTTCAATCGTTATGAGTCTATCGATTGAATAGAATTTTTATTATAAACAATTGTCTCGTAAATGGAATTTTTAAAGCATTCTGAATGTAAAAATAAAGAAAAAAGTGTGCAAGACATTAAGAAACACTACCTGCCGAAAAAAAGTGAAGTTTTGCTGAAATCGGTTGAAAAATGTAGGAAATCCGATCCCATATATAAACACACACACACACACACACACACACACACACACACACACACACACACACACACACACACACAGAGACAACTTGGGTTTTTATAATAAGTATAACTCGATATGATTTGTCCCCCTTTCATTCTGGCGACAGAATCGTGTTTTATCGTGTTTTCAAATTGATTTCATGCAAAAACAATTGTGTTTTTCCAAATTTTGGCGCTGCCAGAACCACCACAACGTAATTTTACGCAGTCCTGTGAAGTTTTTTTGAAATCGGTTGAAAAATGTAGGAAATCCGATCCAATATATAAATGTACAGACACACACACACACACACACACAATCTGCGTTTTATAATAAGTAAGATTATAAAATAATAATACAAATAATAATAAATATAATAAATAAAAATAAAATAATATAATAAAATAATAATAAGATAAAATAAAATAAATAAAATTAAATAGAAAATAAAAAAAAATCATTGTTTTGGAAATTCTTACAAACATCAAATAATTCTCGGATTTTAGTGAAAAGTTCAGGACTTATTCACAAATGAATGAAATTATTTTTTAAATTATGTTTTTTAGAAAATCTTGGTAGAAATATTTTTTACATCCGTTACATCCATTCAGTTAATTTTCATGAAATTTCGAGAAATTGAAATTACAGCATCTTTCTATTTATCTTAATTAAAAGCAGAACTCTTTGGAAAATTTAAATCATCAATTTGTTTTTGTCAAACAGAAAGACCATTTATCGAAAATCTACTCTGAATCGTCAAATAAAAAATGCAATACAACTATGACATTATTCAATTAGAAAAGCTTTTAATTGCTTTTATATATAAGATATATTAAGGACATTATATTATAGAGAGAAATTGTCGATGAATAATGTATTTTTACAAGTATTATTTTCATATTTCAAAAATTTTAATTAAAAAATTGTTCAGTTTTGAATCTTTCAAAATTCTATATTAATTTCAGCGTTTTAGATGATGCTATTAAGTGAAAACTATATTTACTAATCATAAATGAAAAAGCTTAATGCAAATCCTCAAACACTAATATTTTAAAAACAATTTTGCATTTTTTTGTATGTGTATAAACGTGCCGATTTTTGTAAGTACGAACGACTATACACGGGATTAAGAGAAAATAAGAGTTATAACTATAGTAAATTTAAAGTCAATATTTCCAAAATTCAATGACATTAGTTTAAGAAGAATATTTTCGTTATTTTTTAAGATTACTGAGTACTTAAAAATTATATATAATGCGCTCACGTCATTTTTTTTAATTATGTTTTACAGATAAGACAAAAAATCCGCATAAAAAACACTAAACATGTCACCAGGCTGTCATTACTTCAACTCGGCTACTGTTGGGTTAAAAGATGCATTTATGTGATATTTACTGTAATAATGTAAGTAAATAATGTTTCTTTCAAATTACATTAATCATACTTTAAATAAGTTAATATTGCTCAAATAAAGTCAATTTAATTTTTTGAAATACAAGTATTTGAAATACAGTATTTTGCTTATTGGAAACATTAAACTTAAACTATTAGCTTGAAATTGAATTTAAGAGATAAGCTTCAAGAAAGATTTTACATATAAAATATTAATTTTAAATCTTGGGTATCGTTTGTTATTTTTTATTTATTTATCTATTTTGTGCGGTATGTGACGTACCTGTATCCAATTCAGAAAGTGCAGATTTAGAATCAATAAAAAGAAATGAGAGAAGTAATGACTTTAGAGAAGTGATTGACATAAACGATGTCCTTTTCAGAAATTGTAATCTACATTAAAGAGAGCAGAATTACCAAAACAGAAACAACAAAATTTAGGTTGGCTGATTCTATAAAGCCTATACTTTCGATACATCTGAACGCGTTAGGCTTCCTTCATGTCATCCATACGAGAGTCAACAGGAAGCAAGATTATTTAAGGACAGGACACAAGTTCTGGAGTTAATGTTTAGGTTTTCTTGTAGCGATGTTGGACAAAACGACCCCTATCACAGCTTTTCTGCGCTCAATTTCCTTATCTACGTTGGGCATAAATGATCCATAGATCGAAGTATTTGAAGTTTTTTGATCCACATTCTGAATTTTTATAAATGTATTACGCTTACTGTAGTATTAAAGCTATTTTAGCATGGATAATAGCAAACTACTCTGGTTGATTATTAAAACTGTGTAAGTGAGTTCAATCCTCACTGGTCGCCTCATAATAAGCTTTGTTAGATACAATTAACATTACACTAGTAAAGTTGAATGAATCTATTGTTTCCGTGGCAAGTCAGTTTTACAGGAGGAGTTGCATGACAGATATACAACCATTTCTGAATTCACAGTTATTCTTCTTCTACACCGGTGGCCAACCAAAGCACAGAATCCAGTATACCTTGATAATAATCTTTTGATGGCAGTGACGAGAATATATAGGTCCATACCTCTCCATGTATATTTGTCTGAAAAATCTTACTTTCCGCGCTGTCAAGTGCTACGCTACGTGCACACACGGTCATTGTTATTTTTTTTTTATCATTTCACCCCAGCTAGGCGAAAAAACCACTAAGACGCTAGGATTTACTGGGTGTTAGAGAATTTGCTAAAAATAAAAAAAAATAAGTCGTGAAATAAACGAAAGAATAATAATCAAGAAGACAGAGGATAACGATTGACATTGACTTTAAATTTTTGAAGATCAAAGTTGACTGGGAAGTAAGAAGCCGGAAGAGAATTCCACAAGCGAGAAGTGCGATAGAAGAAACCGTCAGCATAGAACTCTAGCCAATTCAATTGTAAAATGATGGGACCTAGTTGCCAATCTAGTACTGCGTTTATATTCATTAAGTCTTGTACCATAGAGGAAAGCTTATCAGAAAAAAAATAACCATGAAAATATTTACAGGAAAGGCACCGGGCATCAACATTACAACGTTGGGAAAGTGACTGAAGTCGAGATCCCAATAACAAAGCCGATTCTTCTTTGGATTATATCAAAAATCTCTAAATATATATAAGAAACATCGGACCTGATGTGGCAGCAATATTCAATGCAAAACGCATGTTAGACTTATAAATAGGTAAGAGAGATTCTAGAGAGAAAAATTATCTAACACGACATAAGGATTCAAATTTACTAGCAGCAGACTTAGCATCTGATTCAATATAATCTTTACATAACATGTCAGCGGAAAACGTTTGTCCGAGAAGTTGAAAGTAGTCACTCTCCTGGAGGGTAACATCAGCCATGTTGATGGAAGGTAAAAAGGGTTATCTCAGACGATTAAAAGAGCGGTTTTGTTTTGAAGGCGTTAAAATTAACAAGCCATTCCTTGCTTCAGTTAACAACAGAATTTAGATTTTTTTTTATCAGCTGCCAGTTTCATCTTATCGAACCGCTCAGACTAACTATTAAGAAAGGAATAAATGTTTGTATCATCAACATAGATACCGAATTGCCATCAGGAAGGTCTTTAATGAAAAATAAGACCAAAGTATGTCCGATGATATAGTATATTATAAACAGTATTACAGTGTAATCCGGATATAAGAGGCACGGATATAAGAGAAAACCGGATATAAGAGAGATTTTTCTCCGGTCCCAAATTAGAGCCTGTGTTAATGTATATAAATTAGACCAAACCCGGATATAAGAGAAACCTGGATATAAGAGACTTCTTCTCCGGTCCCGACAACTCTCTTATATCCGGGTTACACTGTAGTAACATTTACTGACCTGAATGTTCGCGAAATGTTCATAGAAAATATGTGTCCACCGACAGGAATCGAACCTGTATCTGACACTGACGTGCTATAGCAGTTTAGTTACAGAGGAGCGTCTAGTTAGCACGGTCGATTTTGCTGCATTTAAGCTACAATCTTAAAACGTCAGGCTATATGAGGGTTTCGTGCTGGATACAGTTTCGATTCGTGTGAGGGGGACACATATTTTCTATGAAAATTGCTCGGACGTTCAGGCCGATAAATGTTGTTAATACTGTTTATTATAAACAGAGCATTTACTTAAATATTTGTGTCTATATAAATGCCGTATAGCAGTAATATATATATATATATATATATATAAATTTCAACAAATTCCTCTCACATCCTCCATCGACCACTATCATATCTACAAATGAGATGTATTTTGATGTTGTATGCAAACTGCTGAAAATATTGACATAGAGACACTGGCAAGATTTTAATTTTAATTTTTCTTTTTTTGGGTTTTTTTTTTTTTGTTTTTTTTGTTTTTTGTTTTTAACATCAAGCTGAATATTCCTATCATAGTTCATCATTTCCTGTTACTCCGTATATCTAGATTGTATTTATCTATTTCTTCTACCTTATGTCAGGATTGCATTCATTTATTTTCCTGCACTTTTTTTTATTAGTTTTCGAACTAATAAAAAATCTTCTAGTTGTAAGACGTTAATTATAATCTTCTTTTCCTCTTCATGCGGTACAGACAGGACTCATGCCTCAACACCTGTCTCTTCTGGAATATCAGTAAATAAAAATAGAATTCAACCACATGCTGCGCAGAAAAATATCAAAGAGAAATGAAGACTGCTTTGCTCAACCAAATGTAACAAGACCTTTTTTTAAACTATTATTCCGGTGCGGTCACGCTCACTTTCACAGCCACAATTCACGTCACTATAGACTGATTCAAATCCCGGTTCTGGAAACATGCCAGGATGTAGTCAACAAAATCTTGCCTCTAAAATTGACATCATCCCGTTCGTGATTATGACTAAGAAAAGTCTAGCACAACCCAGAGCAAACATGAAATTCGAACAGTTTATCCATAACACTGACATCCCGATGTACAACATCTTATTCGAAAATTAGACAAATGCATTAAAAAATTAAAACAGACCTTGTCGGGTGAATTTAGAAAACCTTTCTTGGATTAATTATTTCTGCCTAAATATGCCTTTCACACACACACACACACACACACGTACGCGCATACACACATATATGTGCATACATTAGAAACTATATATTACTAAGTTTATAAAAAGTAAAAATTTACTGAATCAAAGAAATGAAATAGCCATTCTTTGCCGACATTGTCAAAAATTTTCCTTAAATAATATTTAAAAATAAAATAAAAATTAAAAAATGGGAGCTGGTAATATACATACTTATATTTGATATGTAATAATAATTTTTAAATAATCTAAGTAATTTTATTAACTGTATTTGTTTTAGAAACAAATATAGTCTATTAGTAATTAATTGTAAAAATAATATTTTATAATTATTGTTCAATATAATGTATTCTAACCCAAACATCCCTTTTAGAAAGAATCTTTAAATATACAAGGACAAATTTAAAGAAAAAATGCCGAAAACCTTTTTGTCGTTGATAAAAAAAAAAAAAGACGACATTGAAAAATGCACCCCCTACCATCCCTAAACTTAACCTCTTTTTTCTTCGAACGTAACTCATAATTGTTACAATAATAGCTAATAAAAATGAACACACTACCGTCCCTGTCTAAATGATTGGATTTATCTGTATCCCTGGAAACAAAAAATTATGAATTGTATGTGCGATTTTTAATCGCACATACAATTCATAATTTTTTTTTTTTACTCAGTAACTTTAAAAAATAAGCTATTTCAAAATTCGCTTGAAGATAAAACATAATTAATGCTTTAATTTAATTATATAATTAAATTGAAGATTTTAGCTTCGGTTTTTGAAACATGGTAATTCCTGTGTAGCGAATAAAGCATATTTTAAATCCGTTAATTTATAATATTTATACTCTGTAAAATTAAATTGAGTACTGTTTTGCAAAAATAAAATATCAATAAGAACACCAGATTATATATCTTACTGTTCTTTCTTTTTTTTTTATATATATATATATATATATATATATATATATATATATATATATATATATATATATACCCAAGTAAATGCTTGGTGTATACGGAATAAATTCCAATAACCAAAAATACTATTGTTAAAAGAGTACTCAATACAGTGTAGAGCAAATATATTTTGTTCGAAAATTATAAACACGTTATAAAATCACTATTAAAGTAGCCATTTTGTTTCAACATCTTGTGTCTTATCAAGTGACGCTGTTGAATCTACACCATCACTTGAAAAGACACCAGAATTGTTGACGCAAAATGGCTATTTTTGTTGTGATTCTATAACATGTATATGTTATAAATTTCGAATAAATTATATATATATATATATATATATATATATATATATATATATATATATATTAAAGAATATAAATCTACAACCCAGTGTGTCTGAAGATTTTAATTTTTTAATATTTTTTATTATTCATATATATATATATATATATAAATATATATATATTAAAGAATATAAATCTACAACCCAGTGTGTCTGAAGATTTTAATTTTTTAATATTTTTTATTGTTCAAATATATATATATATATATATATATATATATAAAAAATATATATATATATATATATTATGAAATTTCGAATAAATTAAATATCTATTATTAAATTAAATTATATATATATATATATGCTATTAAATTTCGAATAAATTATATATATATAATTAAATTAAATTATATATATATGCTATTAAATTTCGAATAAATTATGTATATATAATTAAATTAAATTATATATATGCTATTAAATTTCGAATAAATTATGTATATATAATTAAATTAAATTATATATATATGCTATTAAATTTCGAATAAATTATGTATATATAATTAAATTAAATTATATATATATACTATTAAATTTCGAATAAATTATGTATATATAATTAAATTAAATTATATATATATGCTATTAAATTTCGAATAAATTATGTATATTTTTAATTAAAATATTATATATATATATATATATATATATATATATATATATATATATATACACTATTAAATAAACGTATAGAAATGTTTCAAAATTTGCTCCTAGTAGTTAAGATACTAATATCCACTGCTTCAGAGTCCTATTGAATAAACGCATTGGGAAATATTATTGTGATTTCTTTAAGTTGAATACCTCGATCGGACGGTGGATAAACACACAAGCTTAGAGGTGAAGCAGATTTAAGGTTTTCCAATTCTCAATTTCTCTTGTAGTGAATGCAATTTCCATCAGGCAATCAGCTTAATGAGCAACATATCCGTGCTAATAATCAGAATCCGGAAGCATAGAAGCAAAGCTAGACCGGAAATAAGACAAGGATAGTTCGGATTCGCCAAGGTCACTGGAACAAGAAATGCTATATCTGAACGATATCTGAGAGCACAATATAAATGCAAAAGTTATACATAAGCCGGACCTAAATGATATGTCTTTCTTAGGATTTGTCGGTGCAGCCAAGAGGGGTGGCGTGGGGTCTGGACAGGGCACAGCTTGCGCCTTGGATAGGATACTCTAATCCTACCACAGAGAGAGGGAGAAATAAACACGAGTGCTAGCATTTTACGAGTTCTTAGTCAATGTTCAGCTAGCGTAGCTTCGATCGCCTCGGGTTATCTTTATTGATGACGGGGATCATCATACGCAATTCGTCAACAGCCGCATTTATATCTATCTGAACTGCTAGTAAAATTAGAACATATGACACGGAAATCCGAAGGCCAATTTGAATAGCAAAAAACGCTTTCCAAAACCTCAACAAAGTGCTAAGAAACAGGAACATTTCGTTAAAAACAAATAAAATATTACTGAAATCATATGTAATATCAATCCTCCTGTATGACAATAAATGTTGGACAATTTTCACAAAGATGAAGAGGCAACAGAGATGTAGTTCATCAAACAATGCTTAGATTACGATGGACGGTGCAGGTAAGCAACGACAAAGATTTAAAGAAAATAGAAACTAATACGACACTGAAAATGAGAATCGGTAAGGAACAGCAGAAATGTCTAAGATACATAATGATGAAATAGGGATTGGCAAATTTGACACTCACAGAACATAACGAGGTCAAAAGGAACAGCGGGTTTGGTAGCGGGCCAACTTCTTGACGAGAATGTGTATTTATAACAGAAAAGGGTGGTGTGTATGGTAAAAACCAAATATTACTAAGAGCTACAAAGTAAAAGGATTAGAAGTTGAGAAGAGCCAAAACCGTGCACGTTTTGAAAGTACAACACCCATAAAATAATATATCGGTTTTAATATGTAAGAATAGAAAACAAATAGCTAATCAAATCAAAGGTTCTATTCTACTCAAAAATAACGATTGTGACAATTCACTGAAGAAGAAAGAAAAACTACAAATGCCAAAAACGTTGATAAAGAAGTCAAAGACGAGGAAATTGACCCCAAACTGTAAATGTACAATTGTATAACTTAAAAAAAATCTAATATCGTTCATTTGATGTTGAGGTTATCCTGTCCCTCTTCTCAGAGATGTATTTGTTTTTTTGCTAAAATTACACCTTTAAGTGTCGACTCTAGGTGCGTCATCAGTGTTATTGCTCCCATGTCACTAGAAGTTTCGGGTCCAAATAAACAACTTCGATAGGCGACCCGACCGAATATGATCAGTATTCGGCCCGCACCCACAGTAAATTTGCTACTAGTTTTAGGACGTGCTTTATATAATTTCCCCTTAGAAAACGGCAAACAATCAAGTCTACACTTGGGTTATTTGATGTCATAAATCGGGTCTGCTTGGCTGTACTGATTTTCCTACATGAGGACAAGATGGGGTGATTTTTTTTTAAGAATAAATAAATAACATAAGATCAAACCAATGAATATATATATATATATTCATTGGTTTGATATTTTTATTTATTTATTCCTAAAAAATCACCCCATCAAACCAATATATATATATATATATATATATATATATATATATATATATATATATATATATATATAAACAAAATCCGAGTTATTGTATTGGCTCATCTTACGACTTATGTTTCTTTCTCTTCCCCACTTTTAAATTCTTTATTATTTCTTATTTGAGGGATCCTTTTTTCTCTCTTTTTATAACTTGCTTTTCTATTCTTAAGTATACTTAAGTTAATTTCTTCTAGACTTTGCCTAAAGAAGTAAGACCTACAAAGCAGCAGGTGCTTTGAATTCTGAGTTTCCTTCTCAGAGAATATAGGGCCCAGTGTGTACTGATATTTTACCCATAGCTGGATACTCGTAAGATTCATAAAATATTATATTATAATTTTGATTGTTACTTCTTTACATCCATGTTATGACAAGCAATAGCTTGTCTGTCCCCTGCCCTCAAATGCATGTGTTTCTAGAAATAAATAAATAAAGATAAAGAAAGAAAAAAGAAAGAAAGATGAAAAAAGAAGTGAAAAACTGTTTAATATCTGCTTCAGTGAAATGGTATAGAAATATGAAAGATGCTAACCCGAAAGGATTAGTTTCCGTCATAAAATTAGCAAAACCGGGGAAATTTCCAAGGGTCCCCATCTAAATGATGAAAGAAACAGATATCATAAAAAAACTATTTGAAAATTATTATAACATGATATTCAGTTTATAATTGTCTGAATATTTAACGAATGCATAAAATTTATCGCTCTTAAGATGGAAGAACAATAAGAAAAGCGTCAACCTTCAGAATTTCTTTGGGTTCAATATCATAAATATATAAGTCGCATGTCTGTCATTAATTGTATTCGTGTGTTTGTGTATTTGTATGTGTGAGCAAGAGAGAGAGAGAGAGAGAGAGAGAGAGCAATTATTTATTTGAATTTCCTCAGAGATAAAACGGACTCTTCATGCAATAGAGATCTGGATCTACAGAAGGATGCTAAGAATACCAAGAAGGGAGAGTATAAGCAATATGGATGTTTTAGGGAAAATGGAACAAAAAAAAATTAATTCTTCGAAGAATCCCAAAAGCGACAAATGAAATCCGATAAAAGCATAATGTGGAAAGAGTGCAGAGGAAATTTAACACTCGCAGGAAATATTGGATTCATCTGGAGAAGAGAGAAATAGCAAATAACCTACGAAACAAGATTATATAAACACATCAGAAAAAGGAGTAGGTTTGGTTTAGTTTGCTTTGTTTTACGGCATATCAACCTCAATGGGTTATTTAATGCCGACAAAATTTTTATTGTTGGTAATATTTTTTTTTTTTCAAAAATCTATTTCTGGTATAATTTTCCATTTAAAAAAGGTATGTATCGTTGGTATTTTTTTTTTTTTTTTTTTCAAAAAATGTATTGCTGGTAATAATTTTTTACAACGTATTTCTAGTATTAAAACCTATTTTTACACTTTCACAGTGGAAAAGGGAGTAGGAACAATAATAAAAAATAAATATCGCTGAGAGCTACAAGTGTTAAGAAGCAGTGGAGAGTCATGATTGTTTATATCCTGTTGGGATACGACGTAAAGAAGCTCAACTGGATTAAAGTTTGTTAAGATTCTACATTTCTCATTTCGTCATTTCTTGTTTTGGTCCTAGAAATAATACGACTTATACTGCAGCGTGGAAGACACAAACTAGAATAAATGTATTCTTATTGCGTAAGTAAAACGTAAATTTCTTAAAAAAAAAATAATAGAATGTGCGTGAATGGAATGAGATATGAAATTGATTCAATCATTGATAGATGATCAAGTTGATGGGAGAAAAAAAAAGTTTTGTTATTGTCTCATTCGTTTTATAAGTAGCAAATAATCGAATGCAAAGAGAAAAGGAAAAGACTGCAAAAATCAAAAACAATGAGAACTTTTTGGCTTTCAAGTACGAACTGAAAACAATGGCAATTTCAATGAAAAATTCGGTTGAATTGAATCCTAAAGAATTTTTTTCGTTCGTTGTTTTTGCCTTTTGTTAAGCCGAGCAAGGATCTATGGCTCCTTTGTTAACTTGGTATTCTTTTTCTCAATTTAAGGTTGCTTTCTCTCAAATCAATTAATACAGAACAAAGTTCACTACTGCTTCTTCTTCCCTAGTACAGACGATAACACTTCTCTCTCTCTCACACATGCACACACACACACATATATGTATATATATATATATATATATATATATATATATATATATATATATATATATATGCATGTATTTATAACAGAAAAAGGTGTGTGTATGCTAACCATGTTTGTAAAATAAAATATTCCTAAAATTCATCCTTGATAATGGCTAAAAGTATAAGTGAAAGTGCTCGGACATATAAAATATTCAGATAATTTCTACAAAATTTACATCCAGGAAAGAAGAAAATTATCAGGACATAAGAAAATGTTAAATGAAAATCTTAACCGCAGCAGCTTCTCAGTCGTTTTTAAGAAAACATGTATAAAAGTGGGATTACTTAAAATACACAATATATATATATATATATATATATATATATATATATATATATATATATATATATGTGTGTGTGTGTGTGTGTGTGTGTGTATGTATGTGTGTGTGTATCCATGTATATATATATATAATTGGGGCCCCAAGTGCGACTCAATACAAAGGCTTAAGAGACACCTGCAAAGACGCCACCGAGAAAGCATGAATCAGTAGTGATCAAAAATGTTCAAATGTGGGTGGAATGTGTTCATGAAGTCCTCATAATCGGTCATGAGTAGACTTACACCATACAAAATAGATAGATATATAGATAGATACATACATACATACACACACACACACATATATATATATATATATATATATATATATATATATATATATATATAGAGAGAGAGAGAGAGAGAGAGAGAATGAGAGAGCAATATAATGGACGTAAGAATAAACACTGCGTGATGATTTTTCAATGCGTTGTTACATTTAGTCAGAAGATTTTTATAGAAGTGTGAAACAGACAGTCTCCATGCAGTGTTGATTCTTATATCGACAACGATCTATTGCCGATATTGACCACAAGTTCCGTATAAAAAATTACATAATTTAAATAATATATTCCTACATGGAGAGATGCGTAACTAGAAATTCGTGACTAGAATATAACTTAATTTAAACAAGTTTTAAAAGCAGACAAGTTATTATTTCTTGTTATTTATTTCCACGACTGGTGCAAGTGCAATTAAAATATCGACAAACTGTCCAAATCATTTTTTTGTTTTATTTATTCATTTATTTATTTTTGTTCGGAGCTCACCAATTTTACTGCTAATCTTATGGATGCTTGTGAATCCCACTTTAAAATGGCTATAGTGAATTTATCTATACCCTTATTTTGTTTTCATAATGGCCTCAGCTTTCTCTTATATATATATACATATACTTAAGCATTCAACCCCAAGCAAGGCAGGAAGCCACTAGCACGCAAGGGTTTACAGGGTTGGAGCGAGCGAGAACAAAGAGGAGTGATAGAGGAAAGGATGAAGAAAAGATTAGAGGATAGATCAGGACATCTGGAGACGTCGATTCACATTACATTTGAATAGTTGGAGATTATAGCTATCAGGAAAACAAGAAAATGGGAGGGAGTTTCACAAGCGAGAAGTGCGAGACATGAAGCTATTGGAGTAGAAGAGACGGCTACATTTATATACTTTCTCTTTGTGGATTAAAGCCCAAAATTGATTTTCTGATAGTCTTCATTGATTTTCTCATAGTCTTTATTATAATGGACGTATGCCATATTCTGTTCGATTAGTGCTACTGAGACTCACCAACTTTACACATCAAGCATTACTTCTTTCATCGAATTTAATCTTTTCCCTTAAGTATATAGATTTGTTTGTTCACTATTTTCAGATTAAAGGTTACCAGTCAATAATCGTCAGATAAAATTTCGATAAATGAAAGAAGCGACAGTAAAGCAACGCCAATGCCTTTTATTTGATTGAAAAATTAATTTAAAATGCGCTAAAATACACGCATCCATGCACATGTATAGTTATTTTTATTACTATAATCATTATTTTATTGGATATTGATTCATTTCACCCCAAGCAAGGTGATAATGCCACTAAGACGCAAAGGGTTACTGAGGAGAAAAAGAATGAAAATCTTTAGTGAGGAGAATGGCCAATTATGACGTCCCTAAACACAGCCTTCGCTCGCTCCTCGCTGCTTCGTTAGGGTGTCGCCGCTCCAAACGTGACGTCCGCCGGTCGCGTCAGTCGTGTTGTCTCGTCCTGTGACGACCAACTGGCTTGGTATCAGTCGCGGCACCCAAATGTGACGTTCTAACCTTTTGGTGATTCGGATGGGAATCTGGTTAGATTCGATATCAGCCTCGTCGTTCCCAACTCGCTTCCAACGTGTGGTTACCAAAGTAACTGCGTTGATCTCCAGTCTGCCTACCCACGTTGTGAATTGATCTTAGGCAGACGAAATCAATCAGTCGTTCGGGCCGTAATGCAAAGTGAGTTCAAACGAGGGTAATATCACACAAATATGCATAAAAGAAAATAAAATGATAACTCAAAAGTTCAAGGTATCAAAGAAAAAGGGATAACAATACTTTATATCAAGTTGCTTGATACATAGGACTGCGTCTACCTCCCGACCCGCTATATGGATTGTGACACGTTGTTTTTTGTTAGGCGAGTTTTAACATCTTAAGTTGTCTGTTCTTTAAGAAATTGGTTCTTGGTGTGTCTTCAGGCGAAAGTCGAAAAACTTATTTTGGTGGTATGGATCTAAGTCGCTCTTCAAAATAAATTGTTCTTGGATTGAAGATGAGTTCGGAAGTTGCGCGAATCTTAGTCAGCTGCGAGGCCTGCTTCAACTGAACACTCTTCTCTGCTGAACTCTCCGGGAAACTCTGCCGAACTGATTTTTGCTCACTGCGACTTTGCTTATATGGACGCCGACCAAAACCGGGGTGGGTTTGTCGGGGTTGGAGGTTCCTCGATAATTCTAACTACATATCCACTTCTTTTATTTTTGGTTAGGAATTTTCCACTTCTTTCCATTTTTGAAAGTCTTCTCTTACTCCCACCTTCTCACCATACTTCAGAGGGGCGTCAACGGTTCTCCCCACTTCTTCGTAGCAACTTCTCATACCTATCCTCTAAATGGGCGGCGGCTTCCCTCCTTGCGTCACGTGATCACCTCCGCCCGGCCCTCGCTATCATTCGGCCAATGATGTCCAGCCGTGTGTGTGTGATCCAGCTGGCTTTGTTTTAGGAAGAAAAAAAATATATCTTGTTCAAAAACAAAATTATCTTTTTCTTTTCCTTTTCTTTCCTTAATCGCAGCTCTCATCTTCTCTAGCCGCCAACAGAACAATGCGACCAGTAGTGTGATAACCTGTATTCTCATCTGGACTTCGTCAGTCAGATTTTCGCCAATTATCAGAATGGGTGGTTGTGCAGCAGTTACGGCCAACGCTTCCGATAATATTGTTTCGCCCTAACAAAACCCAGATCTTGTCTAACGATATCTTTCCCCCGACGAAGACTTAACCTATTTCCTTTTGTTTTCCTTAGTTCGTGGGTGGTCAGCAGTCCGTGACACAGCTAAATGTTTCTTATCTATCCAAAACTCTATATTCACCTGTTTTCTGTCAGACAGTTCTACGACACCGGCGGATAGAATTTTGACTATTTTTTTCCATTATCCAATTGTCAAGGTCTCCGAGTTTTCTGCTAGCCAGTCTGTGGTTTGTCAATTAGATGTTCGCCAGTGTTAAGTGGCTGTTATCTATCCCCGATAACACAAGTTCGCCACCAGAACATAGTCGATTTTCTTATCCACTTAGAATTTTTTTGCAATGGTAATGACACCTTTTCGCCATTTGCTACTTATCAAAATAACTTTGTCAATGTCCCCGGTCGTGGGTGACTTCTTTTATCATCTAAGCTTAAGTCTCGCCTCTCTTTTCCTTTCTTTCTTTCTTTCTTTCTTTCTTTCTTTCTTTCTCTTTTTCCTTTCTTTTCTTTTTTGTCCTGTTAACTTGTGTCACACAATAAAAGAACAGAATTCTTGAAGACAAGATGGCGATTAGCGTTGTATTTAGATTTTTGAAGATTATAGATGGCAGAGAAGCACTCAACTCGAAGAGAATTCCACAGGCGAGAAATGCAGGAAAGTAAACTATTAGAATAAACCATATAGTCACATATCGCTAGTGAATCAGTAAGAGCTCTTTGCCAATTTAGTCGTACGCTTAAATTCATAAAGTCGAGATATCAAGGAAGAAATATCATGAGGGCAATTGGCATGGAAACATTTGTTTTATACAGAAAGATACCCCCGTCACGGCGATGAAAAATTGAATGAAGTCGAGATGGCTGGTCATAGCCTATATCATCACAGACGGTTCTTTGGATTTTGTCGAGCATCTCGAGATAAACAGCAGGAGCCCCAAACCAGATATGGTAGCAAGATTTAATGCACAAATGAATGGTAGAATTGTAAATGTGCTAGACTGTTTATTTTTCTGATAGGATGACATAATTAGTAGATATACGCACCGAACATACCAATGAGAAATGTGCATTTCATAATAGAAATAGTTGAGCCTTGATTTCCTCGGCAACCGAACAATAAAGCGCGACTAAAGATGGTTTCCCAGGATAAAGGGAATGAATGCTCGATCACTACTAAGATATACATATTCTACAACAAGACATTTACTTGTCCTGAGCGGTGGAACTAATTTCAATGTCTGAAAAACAAAGCGAAAAGTAAACAAAATGAAAACGAAAAATGTAAATGAATATCCAGACAATAATAATAAAAAAAATAATGTCTGGTTAAAATATATATATGAATTACTTAAGTTAATTAGCAAGTATGTAGTATATATATATATATATATATATATATATATTTGTCGTTGATAAAAAACAGACGACATTGAAAACTGCACCCTACAATCCCTAGACTTAACCTCTTTTTTCTTCGAACGTAACTCATAATTGTTACAATAATATATATATATATATATATATATATATATATATATATATATATATATACTAGTAATAATCTTATAAGTATAAGAAATTATACTCTGCTCGGAAAACATTCCGTGTCTTGATTTGCAAATAATCAAACCAATACCATAGGGAAAAAAGGTATAAAAAGAAAGAACAAAGAACATGTACGTCAGCAGAAAATCTAGCAGTCCAAATTCCAAAGAAAAAAAACCGAGTAAGCAAAATAACTAAATAAAGTGCTCAATACGTTAAGTAAAGCAGACCTAGTTAAACCTAGAGAGCCACACAAAACTCCCAAGGTTTCACCTAAGAGAATCGTCAGGGAAAGCTGGCTAGAGAGGTGACGGAAGAAACCCCCACCATTGTCTGAATTTTCTTGCCTTTTATTTTTTTTTTTTGTTGGTCACGTGGTCATGATTTTATGTTTATGGGCTATCTATTTCGTTCTTCCGTCACCTCTTTAGCCAGCTTTCCCTGACGGTCTGGCTCTTTAGGTTTATATATATATATATATATATATATATATATATATATATGTGTGTGTGTGTGTGTGTGTGTGTAATTTATTTTAGGATATCTAATCAAAAATATGTTAAAAATCGCTTCGACGCATATCTATGCCTTTCCTCAGGTGATTGTAAATTACTGGCGAGAGAAAGATTAATTTAATTTCAAAAGCAAAATACCTTCGCTTTTTTCGAGAAAAATATCTAGTCTTGAGGGCTTTACCTTGATCAACCAATCGAAAATGTCATACGTCAAATACAATCTAAGCAAAAAATAATAATCTTTTTAGCAATAGCTCATTACAGAAAGTGGTCTCCAAACAAATCGCAGACGGTAGATTAAAAATGATTCAAATAATTATGTTAATTCGTAAAGTATACACAAATTAGACCATCAACTTTCCCAAGAAATTAAAGCGGTAGGGAGGTAATTTAACCTGAAGCTAACTAGTTATATGTTTTGTGAGATTCTTACGAAAATCTCTTTGCAGTTGTTGAATAAGAGGCATCTTTAAGAAACTAGTAAATAATCTAAACATATAGAATTATTTGGCAAATTAATATGTAAAAGTTAAGTAAAGAGTATACATATAAAATGTTAATATTACCAATAATATTATCAGTGCAAGATGTTACAAATACTAACTAAATACCAATACATCCGGATAATATATTAATGATACAAACAGGAGATTAATACAGAACTATATTAAATCTAAATTAATACTACTTATAGAAAAATAAGCCGTATCAGGTACATTGCAGTTCGTCTACTAAAAATATAATAAAAGTATTATCAAATCAAGGTAAATGGTTGACTATGTCTACAATTTACAATTACTTCACTTTTTTGATTTAATAAGTAGAGTTTATCAAATATCTGATAATTTCTAATTTTTCATGCAAACACAGAAAACAATGGTTTATATAAAGAACTACAGCAGTTAGACTATAAAGCCACCGTGCCTAAAATTCAATAAAATAGTAGAATGCTTAAATATTTAATTTTTTTTAAAGATTACTACTTAGCCAAAAATTATAAACAAAGGTGTTTATGTTGTATTCGTCATATAATTTTATTACAATTATCTCTTTCTTAATTAAATTTGCCATGCAACAGGCTGTTAGTATGAGTATCAAGACCTCATAAATATAAACTCCTCCGTGTTAAAAAAATTATTTTCTGCGATAATTTATAGTAAAAGTAAGTAATAATTATTTCAGTTCAGAATAAATAAATTTTAAATGAGCTAATGTTTTTCAAATAACATTTCAGAAAAGTATATTTTATTTATGAAAGTTTTTCTAAAAAGGAAAATTATATTGTGTTAACAAATTTGTCATTATGGACGATTTTGTGGATTTACTGATGATCATAAAAATATAATTCCATTCAATTTAAATTAAGTTTAAATACAAAATATTATTTGGTTGATTGGAAATGTTAAATTCAATCTATTAACTTGGAATTAAAACTAAAATTAAAATTAAAGCTTCAATATATATATATATATATATATATATATATATATATATGAAGAAATATACATTTAAGGTGTGCTATATTTATGGATAAAGTGCTCAATATCAGAGATAGAGCGTGTGTAAATGTAAAAGTGAACATTTAAGTCAACACTTAGAGGCCTGACGATTGCGTCTTACATGAAACAGCCTGTCGTGTTGACTTCAATGTTGACTTTTATATATATATATATATATATATATATATATATATATATATATAACATTAATACAAGAATTATCTTAATATACGTGTACACATAGTGTATATGTTAAGAGTAAATTTTAATTATTAGGTTATACTCAGTACATTGCCAGTATGACATATAACCTTTACGCCTTGCATTATTTTATACGGTACATCCATGTGGTTATGACATGCTTATCAATATTTATGCTAGTCTGATTACGTTTATATTCTTACTCAGTTTAATCTAAATCTTCATTTTAGCATATTTTAAAATATTAATAAATTTTGCCCTGTATCTGTGAAATCCAAACGTTTTATTTTATTCTTAAATGACGGAAACTTTCATATTGTAAATAAGTTTCATGTATAATAGAAACGATAGATAGCCGGATATTTCGCTCTTTGTTTAAAGGGATCGAGTAAATTGATCATAAAATTCTAATTTTATTTATTAATAATTCTACAGTAATCTGTTTTGTTTTGAAAAAGGTCTGAGATATTGATGGTGGGCAGAATTTGATTAAAAGCGAAGATAAATGGTGGGCGAGAAGAAAGTTAACTAGTTCACCGAAAATGATGAAGTAAAGTAAGAAATGCCATCTTCCTGTTGATTCAACAGCTTTGTCAGAAACGTTAGCAATTGTCTGGATATTTAATTCCTTGTCTAAAAGAAAACTATTTTAAAATATACAGAAATTTGTTTTCATCAATGTCACTGTCAGACCTTTTCCGTTTGATCACGGAGTTCAATACAGTAAAGCAAGTCTCAGCTACCTCTGTTTTGATAAACGCATCTCTGGTTGGTATATTCCATACCTGCATCTGCAAATCATATCTTCGTACCCGAAGCATAATCATTTTTGGGAAATATTTTAAACTGAATAAAAGAAATAATGTCTATAGCAAGTAGGTGTTTATCTGTCCCGCAATTCGAAAGGAGTAATACATAAGGCTTAAGTTAAAATTATATATTCAAGAATGTCTGTTGATTTATCTTTATTAAATATGACCAATTATTATGTATTCCGATTGGATAGTATTACGTAGCTTCTCACAAATAATTCTCTTCTGCGTTAAGATCATTACTAATACAATCTTCTAGCGGGTGTTCCCTCACTGTATGAGGAGAGTCAAAATATCAGGGTCAATTGAATTAAACGCGGATATTTAAAAGCATAAGTTTTATTTTTTCATATAATCTCTCTTAACATCAAGGCCCTTACGTGTTCGATGGTACAAATCATTTACATGTGAAAACGCTAGCTGTAACCAGAAGTTCTATGTTAACAGTTTATTTGCTCGCACGTGGAACTCTCTTCCACCCTCTTGCTTCCAAGTTAACGTTGTTCTTCAAAACTTTAAATGCAATGTCCAACATCTTTCTTCTTAATTCCTGTTCTTTTTATTGTTCTCTCTTTCATAATGGTTTTCTTTTCATCGTGTTCTTACACACTTAACTTCTTGCCTCTTCGTGGCTTTATTTTCTTTCTTGTGGTGAAGTGATAAAAAAACCACTTCCTGAAAAACTGAAAGTTATGAACTTTAACCATATACAAGCAACATTTTTACATAAGTTAGTGACTCAAAATGTATACCTTTCGAAAATGTTTTAAGTCTACAAAATTAAGAAAATCAGATGGCACTAAGTTAAGGACTGGTTTGGGCACAATAGTTTTGATACCCAAACAAAAATAAAGTTTGATTAATTTTAATTATCCAGATAAAATTGTGTCGGTTGATCCACTGGAGAGGAGTAAAATGCTATCTATTATTTTTATTGCTTAATTGATAGTTGCCCTCAATTCTCGAAAAACTACAATTTTTCGTCACAAACTAAAAGGAGTAGACTGCCAACCCATCCGTCAAATTAAACTGTGTCTCTTCATATTTAAGTTATTCATCTGTAAATTACTGATTTGCTTCAGTGAATTCTCTTCATAAACATTTTTCAAGACACCACTAATGTCCTCATCCTTCCAAATTTGATATTAGTCTTGTTTCAATTTTGAAAGGATCTATGCTACTCTAACGAGGGTTGTTCTTTAAGGTAGTTTACAATACAATCTATTACCTTGAAATACAACCTTGTGTAAATTAAATGAAACAACTGCTTTAATTTCCTTTCGCTCAGTTTTAGACCCACTGGAGTGAAAGGGTGTAATCGATGTCTATTTTTTTCCTCATATTAGGTCATTTGCAGTGGTTTGCAGTAATATGAATCTATTTTCGCAGTGTATGATGAAATTTGTTTGGCCTTGAAAAATATTACACCATCTGTGATTGGATTAGAATTTTATCACAGACAAACGCTATTGTCTCGTCTGACGATTAGTTGTCCTACGGCCATTGTCTGCGATAGACCTTACTCCAAGGAAGCGTAAGAAAATTGTAACGCTGTACGAACACACTGGCAAGCATCCCCAATGAGCAAATTAAAGTAGTATAGTTTGGCCTGGAAACTCACCTGAATTAAATTTAATCGAGAATCTGTGGTCAATCTGCAAGGAAAGACTTCGTGGATTGTACATACGAAGTACTACATGTGAACTGGGCCATGTTTCATTGGTAAAATACGAAAAAAAGTAAATAATAACGGAACTATTCGTTTTGCTTCAATTAATTTTCATAAGGGTGTAGTTCGGTCCAAGTTTACTTGGCTAGAAATAAAAATTAAAATAATTTGCTAAATTATCATATATCATTAATTTTCTCATGAATTAATGCCTCTTGGGCCGTACATAACAGGTAAAATTCATATTAGCATATCCTATGTTTGAAAGCTTATATTTTTATAGTGAATGGTATTTTCTCTATTCTAAAATGCCGAGATTATTGTAATATACGCCAATGCAGATTTGTGCAGCTTCAAAAGACAACGTTATGTCACTACACTATAAGTTACTATTCTGATATTTCTAAAGATGGATGTGTCGAAGGATCAGATAAGGAACGCAATGCTTTATGAATTTAGAAAAAAATGAACGCTGCATGATATCTTAACTAAGCAACGTGGTTGTCTATTTTAACGGAAAGTAAAGATTATTTTTTATTTATACATTTATACGTACACTACTAAGGACGCATTCCAAAAGCTGAGCAGATTATTTGCGAGACAGGAGGATTTCTTTGGTAACGAAGAAAAGAATACTGAGCTGTTACGTGACATCTATTCTTTTTTAAGGCAGCGAATGTTGGACGATTTCCTCAAAGATGAAGAAGAGACTCGAGGCGACGGAGATGTGGTTCTACAGAACGATGCTAAGAATGCCATGGACCGAGCGTGTGAGCAACGATGAGGTCTTAGAGAGGATGCAAATAAGGAGTAGGCTCATATTTAACATCAGGAAGAGGGAGCTGAAGTTTCTGGGACACATAATGAGGAAGGAGGTCCTGGAGAATATGATACTCACGGGTCGAATAGAGGGAAAGCGAAAGAAGGGAAAGCAACGCAACGCTAACAAAAATTATAATAGTAAGAATAAGTGATGCATTTGACGACAAACATTTTATTCCGATGTCAGATGTAAAACAGGGATTTTCCAAGCGTAGCTTAGATGTGGCACAAGACCGACAGTATGAGGCACACAGTGAGGATCAAACTCACTACTCAGTCGTAATAGTTCTAACGAGACAAGCTGCTAACCATTTCACCTTCTCGAGGTGCCCCAGATGTAAAATATATAAGCGTGTGTGTGTGCTTGTATTTACATTTTTATTAATTTTGACCTGATTAACTGATATAATTTTATGTTAGTATTCTTTCGATTTTAACTTCTGTGATAACGTTCCGAGAGGATATATTAATTTCGTTCTTCTCCCTTGGCCTAAAAGATGTCTAAAGCCATATTCAGCCAGTCTTTCCAGAGATGTCTCGATAAAGGCGCCCTGCCTCCTGTGTTTTAAACATGTAAATAGGAGTAGATATGTCTTTGCAATGTCATGTCACATATGGATAGGTGCTAGTGTTTATATTTCATGTGGGAAATGCTCAGGCTACATTATGCTTTAGCCTTAGTCACCTTCTGCTTAGTTTTTATTGCCACAGACGACTGATAGTGATAATTATTTTGGTATTTTTCGCCTTAAAATAAAATCTTCCTATAGCAAATATAATTAAAAGAAATACGAGTATTCGTGGTATTCGTACCAAATTCTGTAGTGTATAATCTTTTTTCTTAAAATATTCCCCAGAATTCTTAGCACATTTCGAAACTAATTTAGATTATTCTATCGCTATTAATTAATTTTCTGTTTCAAGCTGTCTTCCTATTTATGGAATAGATTCTAGGATATGTATTCATGGCCTTGGTGTTTACACCTGGAATATTTTTCCAATGAAAGGGAAATTATATTTTGAGTCCACAGACAATTCTTTCATATGCTTTCGACGTTCTTTATAGCAATTCATTAACTATCACTTTTCCCTTCATCACTCTCATTCTGTAACATGTTAGGCAACATAGCTGACAATACAGAAATGGCCCTCTCTCTGCATCTCTTGGCGAATATTTTTATGTTTTGGTTATCATAATGCTCATCACTTCAAGTGGATTAATCATTCTGCTGTTACTGATGTTGCAGTTAATCAGACTTTCAATTTCTCCCTTACTCAGTCTATCAGTCAAATAGTGGATTTCTCTACTCATTTCCATAATAATTCTGTGTCAACATGCTTCTTTACTTGATGTATTCCTTATCTCTTCTCAGAAACCTTGTAGAGAATCACAAATCTGTAGTATCTGTTGATATTTCTTTTGAGTCGTCTATTAGATAGGAACCTACTATTCACAAGATTTCTTTCTGTTACAAAGCTTATTGATTTGAATTCATTTCGTGACATTCTTCGAGACGCCAAATGGATTAGATATTCCTAATCTTGTTATGGAGAAATGTCACCGACAGGTTTCTTTGTGGATTAAAAGCAGTATCGATGCTTTTTTACGTTCTCGGAAATATCTTTTTATATTTTATGTGTGTGTTTGCTTATTTGTGAGTATAATATATATATATATATATATATATATATATATATATATATATATATATGTGTGTGTGTGTGTGTGTTGTGTGTGTATATATGTGCGTCTGTGAGTGGCTGCATATATATATATATATATATATATATCTCTCTCTCTCTCTCTCTCTCTCTCTCTATATATATATATATATATATATATATATATATATATATAACTATTTAAAAGCATCGATACCGATTTTAATCCACGAAAAACCACAAATAGTTTGAAAACTTTTAGGTTCTGCACATGCTCCCAACAGCTTCCCAGCTAGTTGCAGCATATGCTTAAAAGAAAAAATTAAAATAATAAGATACCAAAATGAAATCCAACTATTGAATCATAGGAACGAATTAGGTTTCAAATGTCGACATAAAACAAATTCAAATTTCCGTAGAGTTATTTTTTCCTTTTTAGCCTTTTTTGCCTTAAGTCCATCCCTACTCCCACCTCTTCTAAAACCTTTTTTATGCTATATTAATTATAATTCATAAACTTTCCTCTAGTTAGAATTTTCCTCTAATTCTATTTCCATTAATCCCTTACGTCATCGTTGTCTTATATATAATTTAAAATTATTTTAAAATTTATTTTAAATCCATTTTTAATTTTAAATGTAAATGTATTCTTTCCTATTTCTAATGCTCCCAATTTGTCTTCATAGGTTATTATTCTCTGACGTATTTAATACACCTTTTCCCCTTTAAGATAGTTACTACACGCCCTTACCCGTGTCTGGTGCCTGTCGTCTGACTTAAACATTGAAAAGGTATCTTCGGCAAGTTAAATTTTAGGTTGACAATTTAGCCTCTAACATCACCTTCTTAGAATTCACTCCGACTTCCTCTACGGACATGAACTTCATTCCAAATCGAGGTTGAAAAGATAGACGAACACTTTTATCGTCTGCCGAAATAGTTTCAGGCATCTACTTTCATTGCAGGTTATGTAACGTTGTGGTGAGGTTACCATAAAGATAGAATCAATGATTTTCCTGGCTCCAAGCTGATCATTCATTCCCAGAATTATGACAATGTTGTGGTAACATTTTCAAATGCTTTAACTAAAATATTCGGAACTGGCAAAAATAACTGAAAAATATTTTTCTTCTCTTCACCAAACAGCTTTATTTTTCACCAAGCAGCTTTTTCTAAATTTCATCAAACAGCTCTTTCAAAAATGTTTCGGGGAATTAAAAGAAGAAAACTTAAAACCACAAATAGTTTGAAAATTTTTAAGCTCTGCACAAGCTCCCAACAGCTTTAGAGGTAGGTGTAATATATTCTTAGAAAAAAAATATAACAATAAAAACAAATTCAAATTTCCATAATATAATTTCGCCGTAATTAGCTACACTAATCACCCCGACTCCCATACACTCTAAATAATCAGATATCAAGATAATAATAAATTACGATTTCTACTGTGTAATTTTGCCGTTTTAGCTACATTGAATCATTCCCCATTCCTGTAATGAAGGTATACAATTTCAATTTGTGTCTTTAAAATTAATAGTCACTAACGTTCTATCTTTCTGCGATTTATTATCTATTTCATAACACTGTATCTTTAAAAGGCAAGGTATTTACAACGTTACCTTCTAAGGTGGAGAGAATTTTAGCAGATCATTACTGCACTCTCGATGTAACGTTGCATAAACTTTGTAGCAACATTATTTGATTAGTTTTGAAATGCTTAATAGTTACAGCTAACTTAAGTAGCTTAATAGTTACAGCATGTTACTCTTATAAAAGGTTATATTGGAGCAGTACTCTATTTACAATATTCGGACTATTGTCCTCATCTTTGTTGCTATATTTATTACAACGTTTCGGCCGTAATGGAAAGAAAGGGGAGATCACCGCCCTCTGTGGGATCAGGTCGAGATCATAGACCAAGAACACCATTGGAAAATTCATAAACTAAAGGTATCAGCACATATGCTAGGCCACAAAAAACTGAGCCGACAAAGCATAGAAATGAATACAATATGAGAACCAGTAATAAGGAGTACCAGAGAAAAGCGATAATAACAATAAAAAATGCAATATGAGCTCTGGTAAAAAATGGAATGATAACAGCAAAAATTGCAATATGAACACTGGTAAAAAATAGTTGCTGAAGACATTAGGTTTATAAAACCCAGAAATTCATACACAGATGTTCTCAAGAACTCATGGCACAGTGGATAAAGCCGTTTGTTAGATCCAGTGACTGGACTCAAAGTGTGTGAGTTCAGTAACCTTCATAGGGGAATTAACTGATAACTGATAATTGACATCCATTAAACATGGCACGAGGAACTAGAACAGTCTACCCGAGTGAGCGAAATAAAGTGTTCAGTTCGACATTCCAAACACCTGAAGAAGGCCGGAGCGTACAAAGGCCGAAACGTTGTAATAAATATGCCTAGAAAGATGGGATCAATAGTCCAAATAATTTAAATAGTGTACTTAATACCTCATCTCAGAAATATAGGCAGATACTGATGGATCAGTACTATTGTTATTATATATTTCTTACAATTCCAGTTGGATAAGCTTTGGTCCTAGGCATCATTTATAAATGCTTTTGTGTATGCACTTTTCAGCCAAACATGGGGTTTGTTTTTGTCTACACCAGGGCCGGGACAAGAGTCTTGCGCCTCCCACCCAATCTATAATACGCGGCCTCCACACTCTACTATATCTCAGTTTCCACAACCATATAAACTACAAATTTTATTTTATATTCATATAAAATACAAATTTTACAGTAACCTATTTACAATAGTGGATCATATTCAGTATAGGTGAACAATTCAACTGGAAAAAATAAAAATAAATATATCTAAATATAAATTAGAGACATGTCATAATTGATCATTCAATTTTAAATAAGTGAATGTTTTGCGGCAATTACTTATTATCAACTTGAATTTTTTCTTATTAAAAAGTTGAGGAATTTTAACATATTCACCATTATGTATTAAAAAATAGTGAATTTTGTATACTGTTTTTTCAAGACTTAGCATGAGCAAAACAAATTCACGGATTTGAACAAAAAGAAAGAACGTAAAACAACGTCAAAATTCGAGAAATTTTTTTATGCTTTAATAGTTGTGCTTAGCTTAATTTGTAACTTATATACATCTAGGTAGAAAAAAGCAAATATTGATATGATATCGAGGGTCACACAGGTACTGCCCAGGGCTCAAGATCAGGCTCTCTCTCTCCCTGCCCCAGTTGTTAATACGAACCGGCCCTGATTTAAATCGTCGTTGAGTGAATATTGACCATGTGAATGTTCCCAGTCGTTTTATAAAATTGTTCACCGCTTGTGTCACAGCATCCTTTTTTTGTGATTTTAAACATGATCATTATGATTTAGCGTCCTGTTCATTATTATTATTATTATTATTTCCTTGGATTTCCATTGTATATACCTTTCCTTCCATGTCCCAGCTAGAGACCTAAGGTCAGAAATGGCATGTAATTTTCCACTGACCAGTTTTGTAAAAAAACAGACAAACCATAAGATCACACTCATTTCACATAGGTAAAGCTCTTCGTAATGAGTACAATTTGTTTTTGCGTTTCTATAAAGCATGGGCTACAAGGAAACCCTTCAACGAGTCTATCGGAAACTTTTCCAATCAATCCGAGGCCTCCATCTACAATCGGAATTATTGATGTCTTCATGTGTCGCCATTTTAGATTTCCTCTTCAGGATCAGTGTATTTTGATAGTTTATTTTTAACATCTGCAAGGATATGTTACAATCTGCAGGGACTGCCATGTAAATAAGAAATCACATTCTGTTTTTGTGGTCCTTGATTACGCTATCTGGGCGAGTAGATTTGATGTTCTGTCTGTGTGTATTGTAAAGTCCCATAAAATTGTTACAGGTTCTGACTGCCTAACATGGTCCCAGTTTTGTTCATAGCAGTTTCTTGCAGTTTTTTTTTCTCGTAGACGTTACATAATTTAAAGTGTAGATATTGGCCTACTCTATCATGCTGATATTTACATTCAAAGGTGCTAACACTGTGCAACCTGATACAAGAAGGTCAATGTTTCTGGATGTTTAACAACGAATTTGCATTTCGGTTTAACACAATTTTTCAGAATATGTGATCGGTAATTTCTAGTAAACAAATATTAGTCCTGTTTAGAAAGAATAATGCTTTCGCTTTCATCTTTTAATTCTGCATTAGTTCCTCAACATAAGTTTGTTTGGTACGGGCAGAATAGTGACCATGAAGAAGCTTATCTTGACATCGTTTATGTGTTTGTTTTTGCTTTCTTTGTTAGGTTGTTTGCTGCTGCAATAGATGAATTATAGTTTATTTGCACTTCCTCCCCATTGGAAATTCCATTTTGAATTTGTTGGCTTCCTTTATTGCTGAATAATATTTTATTTCTTTTAAGAACTTTGAGAAAGACCGTCATTCAGTCTTCTGTAGTGCCCATGTATCTTTCAAGACCATGAGTTGTGGTCTTGTAAGACAATACTAGTTGAACTAATCCTTTAGCAGCTTCTGATCTGGGCACATACAGATGATCAATAACAGCCTTTGTGAAAAGCTTTCTCATTTTGACATCGATTCGTTTAATGTAAGCTTTGGTCGAATTAAGGATACTGAAACTGCATTGCACAACAAATTCAACCAAAAAGTTTATGAGTAATATTTCTGTATTGTGAATCCATCTCGGCAATTATCACCGGACACACATAACTATATTATTCTTTTTTTAAGTTTTCCTTCATTTGTATATGCTGTATACCATCTCTTCCGCTGATTCCTAGGTATTTGTAGGCGCCTTCATTTTCAGTTCCATAATTTTGTGGAAAAAAATCTAGATTTGTTGAGAGTGTTTTTTGTAATTCTCCCTTTCTTGAATTCTACTTTTTCACATTTATCTAATCCGAAATCCATACCGATGACATCACTGAAACATTTTGCAGTATTGAGGATGCCCATCGACTCATTTTCTTTTTTGGCCAAGAGGTTGATATCATTCATGTAGAATAGATGATTAAACATATTCTTTATTCCTTGTATCCATGTAGTTCATCGAAAGGGGGATTAAGGATAGAATAGAAGATCCAACAAAGAATCACCTTAAATGATTCGTCATCGGTATATAAACATTTAGAAGTGACAGTACAGTTGGTTTGATTTAGTCATAATGTGTTTTTCTACAGATACATGCTATATTTAAGGAAATTTATTATCACTGAGGAGACTTCACATTTCCAAAGACGTACTGACCCATGAATGTGGCGCAGTAATAAAGGCTATACGGTAACCTATACAAGCTATTATTTGTTTTTTTCATGCATTTTCCAGGATCATTTTATTTACCAATTGTTGATCTTTGCAAATATATGATGCTCTTCGACACACTTCTCTTCCAGGTAATGAATGTTGTTTTCATCGAGCTCGTCAATCCAAATGTGATCAATTTATATGTGTTGGACAAACATATTATTGGTCTATGTTTCTTTAGATAATCTGTTTCACCCGCTTTTGATAGGAGATATATAATACCTTCGATGATCCATCCTGGATCAAGTTGATTCCCTCAAATTGTGGTTTTAATTTTGCCTTGCAAATGGTCTGTTTTTAATCATTTATATGTCTTGATTATTATTATTATTATTATTATTATTATTATTATTCCTTTGATTTCTGGTGTATACTCATTTTTTCCGAGTCTCAACAAGAGAGAGAAAGTCAGAAATGTCATCGTGACATTTTTCACTGAGTATTTCATGATTTTTTCTACTGAGAAAAAACACCTAAGACCACACATATTTTACATAAATAAAGCCCTTCTTAAGATGTTGGTTGTACTTGTGAGTACAATTTTTGTATTCTTTTAAGGCATGGGCTAACAGGGATCCCTTCAATGAGTCTAGTGAAATCTTTTCCAATCAATCCGAGGGCTCAAACTACAACTGGAGGTTTGATGTCCTCATGTACCACATTTAAGTGTTTTCAATTTCAAGATCTTAATTATAGATGAAGAATGATTAGATTTAGGGTGTATATACAAAGGATTAGACTCAGTTGATGCGTCTGACCTTATAGGTTTTTTTATATTATGCCCAATAGTAATCTTTTGTGGGCGGGTTCCTGACACCAAAACAAAGAAAATGATCAAATAAACATATGTACAAAAAGACATCATTGTACCTCAACCCAGCAACCCATAACAAATTTTCAAAATGTCCCCTGCTTTCTTCTACCCACTTTTGCAACCGTCGGATTATTGACTGCCGGACTGTTTCAAATACTTACACACAATTTCGAATGGATTCGTAGGCCCTCATGACACGTTGATGAAACGTCTCTAACTTATTAATGCCTGCTGCATAAATCAATTGTTCTAGGTAGCCCCATAGATGAAAATCCAAAGGATTGAGGAGACGTGCAGGCCATAGAACCTTTTCCCGCCTACCTATCCCTATTTTATGGCAGATGTGCTCGAGCCTCATCATGCATGAACCACATGCGTCTTCGTATTAGCACTAGCAGATCTAGAAGAGTGTTCAACATAAAGTTCCTGTAGACAACTCCTGTAAGACGTTTCTGGGAGAACATATCGACCTAACAGACAGTCACCTACAATTCCAGTTCACACATTAATCGTAAACTGCTGCTGGTGTTTAGCTTGTTTTTGTTTTTTTTTACCATGGAGAATACGATCCGCCAACTAATGTCGGCTGTGTATATTTGTTTTTCCATTTCTTCCAAAAATTGCCTCATGCGCAACCAAGACTGAAAAGACAAACAACGGATCTGCAGATTGTACAATAAAACATCGACAAAAGTTCTCATGTGGTGAGTTATTAGAGGGCACACATTGCAAATAATAAGGATACAGGAGTTGTATGAAGTATTGAAGTACCCTCCATGTGATACTATGAGATGTACGACATGCTAGGGCCACATGACGTGTACTGATACCTGGATCGACCCCAACAGCTGGTAAAATTTGTTCTTCGTGGTCAGATGTACGAGCGGATCTCGATCTTTCCCGAACCATCGTTTGTGGTGCTACGGATAATGTCTCAGTAAAAACAACAATAAACAACAGCAAAGGTTGGATGATTCGGTTGCCTTCGGTCTGGAAACGTAAACTGATAAGGCCGTGCAGCCTCGCGTCCGTTACCATTTGCGCGGCCGTATGTAAAATTCATATCTGCATGGCCACGATAAGAATATTCTGCCATTATTAAACGCAAAACTTGTAAGTTAACTCACTACTGCACAGATTAAACAACAGACTAGCCTCAAATACATACGAATGACAAATGTATCATTGTCTAGATGGCAACACAGCGCTATCGACTGTAAACTTTTTTTATTAAATAAATTTATTAACATAAAAACGCAGGATTTGCGGAGATATGTATATATGGACTTTTATCTTTGTTTTTGTTCGAGGAGCCTGCCAACAAATTTTGTAAAAGTATTTTTGTTACACCTTGTACATATATATATATATATATATATATATATATATATATATATTTAAAGACTTATTTTGAAGACTTATTCATATTTTTATTATATATATATATATATATATATATATATATATATATATGTGTGTGTGTGTGTGTGTGTGTGTGTGGAACTGAAGGTTTTTAAAGAAAATTTAACCTTCTAATTTATCAATGGGAAATGAAAAAGTATGCCGAACTTAATATAAAAAATACACCACATTTCTTTTACATTTTCTATACTTTTTCCATTTCAGGAAAAATTCATCTTTATATTAAAAATTCTCTCATTTTTTTCTTTCAGTCATTTGATTTATCATAAATTTGATTTATCTGATTATTGTCGAGGTTTATTTTTTAAAGTTCAAGTTTTAATATGAAAAGTCACGATTTGGTATAAAAGGTCAAGTGATTGATAAGCGAATTAGTGATTTGATTCGAAAGTTCTTTTTTCAACATCTCCTCCTTAAAATTTAAGAAATCATTTCGAATATGTTGAATTTTTCATATAAAGGTCACATACCATTTTTACAGTCAATAATGTGCCGTAATCAACCAGAAACTATTTTTTGTTTCAAAAAATAATGTCAACGAACACAGTCAGCAAATAAAAAGAATATAATGGAACTCAAGAAAAAAAATAATTTTATTTTTAAATTGCGACTATTATGTTGGCATTTTAAAAGACTAGTTACGCCCTCTCTCTGGTTGCCGGTCGCCATTACACATCCGTGGACAGAGTGGCGTGGTAATTCCGTTAAGGATCATGTGACACTTCCGGTAGTTGCTTTCACTCCAACGGCACCTCTGTGATGATAATTCATGCATCAGATTTAAATCATACAGAAGCATCGTGGTGTTTATGCATATTTTCTTTTGTTTATATTGAAATATCCCCAGTCAGTATATGTGACAAAGATTTCTTTTCTAATGAAATCAGTTGGTTATCTCCGATAAAGTGTTAATCTCACCAGTAGGATCATAAGAAAACATGTGGTTTTTGGCGCTAATTTCTAGTTTTAGCAAACTCATCACGCCCTCATCCGGACAAAGTGACTATGTCTTTACAAAATTAGAATTAATAAACATGTTCAAACACCTCCATACATTTAAATAATGGCATGTGTATACTCTTTTTCATCTATGTGATTAAATCTGATCCTAATCGATAACTCATCAATAGATGAGAATAGTGTATATATATATATATATATATATATATATATATATATATATATATATATATAGAGAGAGAGAGAGAGAGAGAGAGAGAGAGATGTTTAATTGAATAATTTAGACAAGTTTTGTCAATTCATTTTTCAATACATCTATACTTTTATATGAATATAAAAAAAAACATTAACTTAAAATATTTGAAGCCATATTAAAAATTGAAACCAAACCTTAATAAAATGAATTATCAATACTGCACAGATGTCTCAAAATGTGTGCAATGGATAGTTTTAAAAAATCAAGGTTTGCACTAATAGGTTTAATACTTATTTTTAAAAAATTTCGACTGGTGTCAAGCGAACACGAACTGATTCGGCGTCCTTCACTTTACAAATAAAAAAATTGTCCTCATCTTTGTCGCCATATTTATCACAACGTTTCGGCCGTTGTACGCTCCGGCCTTCTTCAGGTGGTTGGAATTTCGAACTGAATCCTTTATTTCGCTCACTGGGGTAAACTGTTCTAGTTCCACGCGACATGTTTGGTGGATATCTCACGACAATATGCACAATTATTTGTTGTTATTTTTTTTTCTTTTTACTTTTAAAGAAAATAAGGTAGTTAGAAAACAACATTTAAACATATGTATATGCTTATCTCCTGTTAATTTCCCTCTGAAAGTTCTCCACTGCCTTAACCGTGTATTGAACTCACACTCTTTGGGTCCTGTCACTGGATCTAACCAACGAGTGAGACCCCCCCACCATAGAGGAGAACATGACGAAAGACTGTGTGTACGCTATCCCGTGCAGCTGCGGAAAAGAATATAAAGGAGAGACAGGCCGCCCCCTCAAGGTAAGGCTTCAAGAACACCAGAAAGCTGTAACGCCAGTGGAAGTAGAAAAATCAGGTGTGGCTGACCACATATGGAGTGACAAGGGAGATCACCGCCCTCTGTGGGATCAGGTTGAGATCATAGACAAGGAACACCATTGGAAAATTCGAAAACTTAAGGAATCATCACATATGCTAGGCCAAAAAAATCTCTTGAGCCGACCAAGCATAGAAATGAATACAATATGGGAACCAGTAATAAGGAGTACCAGAGAAAAGCAATGATAACAAAGTTGCAATATGTGCTCTGGTAAAAACATGCAATGATAACAGCAAAATTGCAATATGAGCACTGGTAAAAAATAGTTCCTGAAGACATTAGGTTTATAAAACCCGGAAATTCATACACAGATGTCCTCAAGGATACATGGCACAGTGGATAAAGGCGTTGGTTAGATCCAGTGACAGAACCCAAAGAGTGTAAGTTAAGGCCGTGGAGAACTTTCAGAGGGAAATTAACAGGAGATAACTGATAACTGACATCCATCAAACATAGCACGTGGAACTAGAACAGTCTACCCCAGTGAGCGAAATAAAGGATTCAGTTCGACATTCCAACAACCTGAAGAAGGCCGGAGCGTACAACGACCGAAACGTTGTAATAAATATGGCAACAAAGATGAGGGCAATAGTCCGAATAATGTAAATAATGCAAAAAAATTAATTTTCGGATGTACACACCAATTTGTCTTCGAAAATGAGGAACTCTACAATATTTGTCTTGAAATAAATAACACCCTGACGTTGACGTTCTGCCATGTCGAATTTACTCGGAATAAAATTCTATGTATCAACACAGCGATTTTTTTTATCTTCCTTTAATAATACCAGGAAGCTTTTCTGCGAATATGAAAAGAGTCCAATTGAAAAATGAATTGACAAAACTATATATATTTTTCAAATTTTTATATATATATATATATATATATATATATATATATATATATATTTCAATTTTTAATATGGCTTCAAATATTTTAAGTTTATGTTTTTTTATTTTCATAAAAAGGTATAGATGTATTTTCAACAAAATTTTTTTCTGAATAGCGAATATGGCCAGGTATGCTTTTGTAATATATATATATATATATATATATATATATATATATATAAAAAAAAGAAAGAACAGTAAGATATAAAATCCGGTGTTCTTATAGATATTTTATTTTTACAAAATAGTGCTCAATGTAAATTTACAGAGCATTAATATTATAAATTAATTGATTTAAAATATGGTTACCATATTTTAAATCAATTAATTTAATATATATATATATATATATATATAGTCTTAAGATGTGCTATATTTATGCCGTAAAGTGTTCAGTATTAGAGATAGAGCGTGTGTAAATATAAAAGTGAATATAGAAGTCAACACTTCGAGGCGACAGTCTGTTTCATGCTCGATTGAACTATTTTTGAAATCATCTTCGAATACGTTTTCACAACATCGTCCACGTGACGACGACGTGATCATATTTAAACGGAACGTATCATATTTCAGTTATCTGTTTGGATTAGTCGTGCTCTTATGTCCATCGTCTTTTTCATGTTGAATTTGAATATGTTCTAATGTTAATTATGTTTTATGAATATGTCCTGATGATGGTCTAAAATAGACCGAAACGTCCAACGTTGACATTATATTAACATTAATACAGCATAATTGCATATTAAGATTTTTGTTTGTTTTTTTCTGTATATTTTTTTCTTCATACTGTCGGATTTATATCCATATATTTTTACACACACACACACACACACACACACACACACACACACATATATATATATATATATATATATATATATATATATATATATATATATATATATATATACTGTTACAGAATTTCAAACACCTTCCTAAAGTGATGAATGGGTGAATTAAATTCACTAGGTCCTGTTGGGGTTCATAGCCATGTGCAATGGAATTAAGCAAGGTCACATTGCTGCTGATTCCTTATTCTTTTTTTTCTGTTACTCTTACGTATTCTTTCCAGGATTTTGAAGTTGGTGTGTACCTGGTTTTAACGACCAGGTGCAATGTATTTGACTTGACCCTTTTCAAGACAAAATCAAATGTTTCTGCTGATGATGCAAATATTGTTCCTCTTACTGGAAAGAACATTCAAGTCATAACCCCTCTATTTGCTTTTCGCATTCGGACAAATCATCATTATAAAGAAGATTAGGTACATCACCACCAGTTCAATGCTAAATCGAAACTGCATTTTTTAGGGTCGATTTTGTTAATAACTTTGTCTACCTTCGAAATACTCTTGCTGGAGATGATTATTTGGATTCCGAAATAATATTGCTGTCATATATGGTCTAGTGCTCCCGCTGTACGTCCCCAGGTCCTCGACAAAATCTACAGATGCATATGCAATATGATATGTCCTGATCTGGCATCTAGTCTACAATTGCTATCCCACAGACGGGGCGTTGCCTCCATCTGTCTCTTCTACAAGTATTTTCAGGCAACTATTCCAACGAGCTTCTTTCCCTGGTTCCAGGACTACTTGAATTTAAGCGAGCTACTAGGCTGGCATCTCGGTCCCACCCTTTCACTGACAAAACGGTTAAATGTAACCGTCTCTTCTACTCAAACAGCTTCTTCTCCCGCACTTCCCGTCTGTAGAACTCCCTTCCCCTTACTTGCTTCCCCGATGATTATAATCTTCAAATATTCAAGTGTAATATCAATCGACATCTGATACCCTGAGCTTGTTCCCTGAACCTCTCTGTATCCTTTCCTCAAACACACCTCTTAACTCTTGCTCTCAATCCTCTGTAACCCCTTCCGTGATGGTGGCATCCCCACCTTGCTTGGAGTTAATTGACATAAAAGAAATCTTAGAATGAAAAAGTGAGCAAAGCATTCCATCAATCAGGAAACGGTGTCTGGTCAGAGAGAAATTTCACTTGACACTCAAGTCACACAGACTACTCTCCTGTATTCTTGAGAGACAGAGACTACCTATTGCCCCCATGCCAAAATCTTGGAGATATTTCATCAGAACATCAATTTTGCCGTTTCTACACCAGACACAGTTTTTCTCTAACGGGCCAGAAACTCCCCATGCACAATCATCTGCGCTGGGCATGGCATCTCAGGACAATCGAAGATTAGATCTTGCTTACGGTAAACACCCCAGACAGGGACTGAAGAAACATTTAAAGTATGTCGTCAAAGAAAATCTGAAAAATTGTAAAGTTCGTGCCAAAGAATGTGGAAAAGAAATGGAGAAAAGATCTAGTTTTAGAATGCTAGTTTTTGATGAATGCAAACGCTATGAGATCAAAAAGGTTGAACATTTGAAGTTGAAAAGAACACATAGAAAAGGTGATGTACACACAATCCTAGGATATATTCAGTCTGAGCATGTATGCAAGATTTGCAGCAAGGTTGTTTCTAGTATTTGCTCGTCGTCTAAGATGAAATGAAAATCGACAGTCCAATGTCGACCATGTCAATGTCTTTCCTGATATATCTGCAGGAACTTATGTTAGTTTTTATTCAATTTCAGGATCTGACGCCGGGTGGAGTAGACACATGAGAGTGCACGAAGTTACACTCACTTTAAAGATTCACCAAAAGTTTTTTGTGTATTCCATATGTAAAAAGGTATGCAAGGAAGATTTTGAGTTGCAAAGTCATCTGCGGGACCATGGTCGCTCAGCTTAACATTAGCGAAATATGCTACTTCTAAATATATATATATATATATGATTGAATAAATTTCAAACATTATGGCTGCATCTTTTTATCATAATCCTTTCATATTCACAAATATTTTTTCCGTACGTTATAATCAAATGAGGCATGAAATACACTGAACTTTGAATAGACTAAGCCCTAGTTCATTCCATACACTCTCACTGGTCGTGTAATACTCTTCTGCTGTACTTACTCTTTAATATATCTGCAAACCTGGTTTGTTGTTATTACTCAACCATTTACTTGATCACAATATATATATATATATATATATATATATATATATATATATATATATATATATATATATATATATATATATATATATTATACTCAGTGCACCAGGTCGCTGTATTCGTCCCTTCAAAAAGTGTGGATGGTCCTGCATGAAGCCTTCACCACTATAATCAAATCTCATGTGCCGGTGTCGGGCTATCGGTTTCCTGGAAACTGATCTGCTTGACCCTCATACGTCGAATATCGACGGGAGAGTCGACTATATATATATATATATATATATATATATATATATATATATATATATATATATACGTTTCATTTAGTTAACACATTTTCATTGTTAAGGGCTTTTTAATTTATTTGTTTTACATATTTTCAACAATTTTCTTGGTTTCCAATTGAAATTCTGTATATTTTTAGTTGGAAATCTGAATATTTACGTCTCTCATAAAGCATCATCATTTTTAAGTAGCTAATGTTCAGTGCTTCATTGTATGTGCGTGTTTTGTTAGTTTTATTTTTTCCAATATCTCACCTTAACGAGTCAAGTTTACTTTTTTTTCAAGTATCACGTCTTCCTGCTTAAGTTTGTATTCCCTATTTTTTTAGTCATCAAATATATTTAGTATATTAGTTTGTAAATGTGAATAAATTCTATTGATTCTGCTCTATTTGAATCTTTTAAGTCTGATGCGTCTCGTAATTATAACTGTTCATGTCATTATATAATATATATTATTATGGGTTTTTAATAAAGGATTTGACACATTTCATGTGTTTTGCTGTGTTTTCTGTTTATATTCGATTTAATTGAATTGTTATCAGATAAATGTCATATTAATCGACTAGAAAATATAGTGGTTGTGCAATCAATGAATGCGGTGACTGAATTATTATTACAAAATATTCTTTCAGTGGGCAATCGATATCATAGACAACATTTGTTTGTAAAAGTTTTCATGTGTTTTTATCGTGGTGGCCATGTTTTTCTTTTTTGTTTATATTTTGTTTATTGCATTAAATGATAAGTTTAGTTTTTTTGCGCGCACTGTTTAAATAGATGCACTTGTGAAAAAATAGGAAAATCTCTTTTGGGAATAATTTTTGTAGCTTATTATTTATTAGACGTTCCTATTGGCACATTTGTCAGAATAGAAAATCATTCATTTTTATCAATTTAGGATCAGAGTTACAAAATTGAACTCTACTGTTTACAGAGTTAACTGAATGTATTTGTTTTTAATTTCAATTTTCATGCTTGAAACTGTGCTTACGTCATTGATAGCTGCATATATTTTCTTTAATTTTCTCATTGTTTAAATTATTCTTTTTACATGTTTTTGTAGTAGGGTGTCGGAAGCGCATGCGCAAACATGAAAGGATAATAATTACTAATTTTAAATGAAGAAAAAACGGATATATCGTTTTTATTTATTTATGTAAACTTTTCTTTTTTAATAAAAATGTGCTTTCGTTAAAAAATATGTTTCTAAAAATATATATATTTTCGTACGGGAACAGCTAAGTGCAGATAATTCATTTAGTAGTCATGGATATATTTTGCATTGTATTTTTATAATGAATTGAACTGCACTCCTAAAATGGTAAAAAAAATCAGTATTTTTAAATTCTAATAAATTAATGTTTGTTTAGCGGCATATCATCTCCTTCATGTGTCATTTAATACTGAAATTTTATTTTCTTGAAGCATTAGTAATTTCTTTGACAAATGTATATTTTTGTAAAAAAAATATATTATTTGTCTTTCTTTTTCTTTTGCTACAAAAATTTATCGTTGGTAATGTTTTTCACTATGAAAATGCATTGTTGGTATTTTTATTGTACAGATTTGTTTATTTTCATATTTGGAAACAACAAGCGCTAACATTCCGGGTCAGAGTGGGCCTGGGAACAACAGCGATTAAAAGGTGATTCCATGCTCCTCATAAGCGATAAAAACCATAAAACCTTACTGCCCGATATAGTTTATCGTCATACCCAGGATTGTTTAATATTCCTATTATTTGCTAGTGGCTTAATCTACTTAAATGATTCTAATTTTGTCGAAGTGTAATATCTATCAATGTATTAAGTTTCTTATAATTTGGGTGTTTAGTTTTTGCTCATGCGGTACATTGTTACTATGTAATATTTTTTTAAAAATTAGTTTTAATTACATTACGATAAATATCGATGTACAATTCAATGTGACGTACAAGATGACTTGAGTTAGGGCTATATATAACGTATAGGTTGTTCCCCAAACATACGGTAGATTACCAGTGGCCCAAATCTTAGGTCTACTGGTAAATGAAGTTAGGCTACAGTATATACCCTCGTGTAAATTATTTGAAACAAAATGAATAATTTCATTATTTTTTATATTTTTTTCCAATGAAACATGGCCCACTGCATACATTAGTACTTCGTATGTGCATCCCACGAAGTCTTTCCTTACAGATTGACCACAGATTCTCGTGTGGATTTAAATCAGGAGAGTTTCCGGCACAGTCTATAGTAATCTAATTTGCTCACTGGTAAAGCTTACCAGTGTGTTCGTGCAACGTTACAATTTTCGTATACTTCCTTGGATGATGTCCATTACAGACAATGACCGTAGGACAACTAATCGACAGTCCAGTCAATAGTGTCTGGACGTAATAACTGAAGTATCACGGATGATGCAATATTTTTCAAGGCCAAATAAATTTCATCATACACTCCGAAAATATTACTGCAAAACACTACAAATGACCTAATCTGAGTAAAAATAGTAATGGATTCCACCCTGTCGCTCCAGTGGGTCTAAAACTGAGCGTATGGTGAAATAAAGGAAACTAAAGCAGTTGTTTCAATTAATTTGCACAAAGTTGTACGATAACCTGTGCCAAAATTACATAAGGTCAAACCACTTACCACCATATTAAGTAAGAAACCATAATATATTTCTATATGTTATGGTGACACATAAGAATGAACTCTTCTTCCTTCGTAAACACTAACCTGCGAGACTTCCTAATCAGGCAGTCGGGACGCAGTCTCGGACTGTGTGCGACGTCTGTCGAACCCTCTCCTTTGGCAGAGAGGAACCCTGACAAAGCTTTGACGAAGGGCATAGCTTTTGTCCGGGGAGGTAGACAGATCCCGAAAGCGCTTATGCGGGTTCTAAGGGATTATTATTTGGCCAAACCTACGAGCTGCTCGGAGAAACCCACGTTAAACTCGGCCTTGTGCCACATACATTCCTTGTGGGGGGACTGTTAAATATCGGCAGTCGTGACGCAGTTTTCTGACTGTGTGCGACTTCTGTTGAACTCTCTGCTTTGGCAGAGAGGAACCTGGACGAGGCTTTGCCGAAGGGCAAAGTTTCGTCCGGGGAGGTAGACAGGCCCTAAACACGTTTATACAGGTTCTAAGGGAATAACTTTGGCCGAGCCTACAGGCTCGGAGAACCCACGGTAAACTCGGCCTTGTACCACATATATCCCGCGTAGGCGGGCGGGGGTACTGTTAAATATTAGCAGTCGATCCCTGTGTTTTGGCAGAGAGAAACCCGGATGAAGCTATGCCGAAAGGCAGTTTCGTCCAGGGTGTTAGACAGACCCAAACCCACTAATGGGGGTTCTGTGGAGATATTTTTGGCCGACCCTAAGGGCTCGAAGAACCCACAGTAAACTCCTCCTTGTGCCACATACATTCTGCATGAGGGGACTGTTAAATATCGCCAGGTTGGACAAATTGTAACCTGATGGTTCGGACGGACACTTCTATCTGCTGACTAATAACACTCTTATTTTGTATATATGTTCTGTTATTTCAATACACTTGTTCAAACTACCTTCTTCTTTACATGTCTTTATTTCTGGCCCCTATCAGGCCACAACACTATATGAGATGTATAGGAAACTGTTTACAAAACACACCGGTGGCTATCGTATATTATATCAGTATAATCTAGCGAACATTTAAAATTAATCGGAAAAACACATTAAAGTCTTCCTCAACTATAAAATATCAAACTGTAGATGACACATCATAGTAATACTAAGTAGAAGCTTTATTCTGTTAGTTCAGCTTCAGTACAGAAAAACGTTTATCTTAATGTGATGGATGGTTACAAGCGAGAGGGGAAATGGGATATGTTTATTTTGTTATCACAATATTGATACATATCGTATGTCATTATAACACGCAGTATCAATCATCCGAGATTTGTATCAATGATGTAAACAAGCAACCAATGTCACCACTAACCTCATATTGTTATTTATAACTCGGTGGTAATGGTTTGCATTTTATACCTACCATATTAGACGAATCCTAGTTTTGGAAATATCTTTTTAGGACTAAAACGCGATTTATCCATCGCAATTTACTGTATTCCTATTTTTTATTGTATTTTTAAAGTTTTTCAAAGCTTAGTTTAAATTGTCGTCGACTATGTGGATAACGAAATTATTGTTAATATTTTTTTATGTTTTTTTTTTTGTTATTTTTTTGTTTTTTTTTTCAGTTCGTTAAATTATTTTGTACATATAATGTGCTCTATTTATCAAATTATTTATGATGACTCCTTTGGATATTTTGTAGATTAATAAAAACTAGAATAAGAAAAACAGAATACAAACATAATCCTTTTGTTATCTGAGAAATCCAATGCGTTCTTGGGGAAGATATAAAAATTTTCTTTCGCCTTACTCACGGTATTGATTTCATAATGGTTCATTTTCCATACTGGGTGACATATAAACTTGGAGGCCCCAGTCTACCCTTCTATTTAAGCCTAATCCGCGAAGAGATATATTCGCGCCTTTTCTAAATGTATTTAGGGCAAAAGTGACTGCAGCAACCTATGCTGAGAATTAAATTCAATTTACCGATTAGTCTTTCTGCGCTAATATCCTTTACACAACTCCTACACTTAGAACTCTTTATAAATCCTTTAAACGAAGGAAAATATGACCACTAATTAAATTCTAAATAGATTACACAGTACGTATCTCGACAAGGTAAATAAAACTTTCTGTCATATTTTTACATAACACGAACTGAAGGAATAAAAATCAATTCCTAATTATAATAATAATTTTTTTCTTTTTAATTTTTTAACGGTTGGTAAAAATCTAGACCAAATTCTTATAATAAAAAAATAATATGATTATTTATTTTTGTTGAATTATCTCAAATAACTAAATAAAAATATACTTTCATATTTGTTGATTAAATTTTCATTTGCACCTCCTTTATGGGAATTGAAACCAATAATTAATCAAGTGACAGCTGCATCTCATTGAACTTAAAAGAAGTAGAATCAGAATCAGTCTCCGATGTCTGAAGCACCTCAATAAGGAATTGCCAAGGAAAATGGACAATTTTCGGCAATACCCAGATGTATAGGTGCAGAGCCCCACATTAAATGTGTCTGTGTTATATCGTACCTTTATTGGGAGGTAAACAGCTTCATAGCTCTTAACTAAATATCCCTTTTTGAGTTTGAAACAATACATTATGTGTTACTTTTAGAAGCGAAAATGATTTTATTCTAAAATCGCTGAGATAATTTTTTCCTTTATGCTGTCATGCAATAATAGTACAGTTTAATCAAAGATCACTATAAATAGCAATATCTCTTTATATAGAGTTCAACCTTCTCTCTCTCTCTCTCTCTTTTTTTTGTAACTCTAGTAGGTCATTTAGTTAAGCCTCCTTCCCCTCTTGTAAAAACAATAAACCATATAGTATATTATTATTATATAGTAACAAACATTTCATCAGTAATCTAGTAAAATCTACAACTGCCAAAATTTATGTATTTCTGTATAACGTAATATGCGAACCATGTTTTGAGAATTTAAACGTATTTCCCCACCTATCACACCTCCCGGACTTAATACCGCACCCCCACAAAACGCTGGGGATGGGCGTGTTTCCTGTCACTTCAGGCATTTTAATATGAAATCAATGAAAAAAAAAACTCATTTAAGTTCTTTTCTATGGGATTAGACATTTTGTAACTTGAACCCTCCAAAATGTGTGAAAATAATAAAAAAAAAATAAAAGAAAATATACATTCTTCAGATTATTTCCTCATCTTTGTCGCCATATTTATTACAACGTTTCGGCTGTTGTACGCTCCGGCCTTTTTCAGGTGGTTGGAATGTCGAACTGAACCCTTTATTTCACTCACTGGGGTAGACTGTTCTAGTTCCACGTGCCATATTTAATGGATGCCAGTTATCAGTTATCTCCTGTTAATTTCCCTCTGAAAGTTCTCCACTGCCTTAACCGGGTATTGAACTCACACTCTTTGAGTCCTGTCACTGGATCTAACCAACGCCTTTAACCACTGTGCCATGTATCCTTGAAATTTCAACCACCTGAAGACAGCCGGAGCGTACAACGGCCGAAACGTTGTGATAAATATGGCGACAAAGATGAGGACAATAGTCCGAATAATGTAAATAATGTACATAATACCTCATCTCAGAAATATAGACAGACTCTAAAAGAAAATATATTGTAACATTTGTAGTTTTTATTTTTCCACATTTGATTTTTCAGGGAATACTTTAATCATTTATTGGCTTTGAATATTTTGTATCCTATTTCCTATATTCTCCGTTGGTTTGTTCAAAATTGGAACATAAGCAAAGAGTGTTCATTGACGGAAGAAAACACATTGAATTAAAGAGAGAGAGGGGGGAATGGAGAGAGAGAGAACAAAAAAGGGAAGCAGCTGCAAGGGAAACCGCGGTAATAAATGAAACCGCGGTAATAAAGGAAACCGTGGTAATAAAGGCAATCGGGTTAATAAAGGATTCAATGAAATAAACATAAAATAGATATGGACAGTTTAGTGAGATCGAAAGAATACAAGAAGTAAAAATTAAGGGAGAAATAATGCGGGGAACAGAAAGAAAGAAAGAAAGAAAGAAAGAAAGAAAGAAAGAAAGAAAATAAACAAATGAAAAGAAAGAAAGAACAAAAACAATATCAAAGAAAAAACGAACAAAAGAAATAAAAAAAACAATGTCAAAATAAACGAAAAAAATTAAAATCAAAGAAAAATAAATAAAAAGAAACAAACTAAGAAAATAAAACAAGAAAAATAAATTATGTTAAAAAAGAAAGAAAGAAAGAAAGAAAGAAAGAAAGAAAGAAAGAATATAAAGTCGCGCACAGTGGGTGTTGTTCATAGCTAGATAGATAGATAGATAGATAGATAGATAGATAGATAGATAGATAGATAGATAGATAGAAAAAAGATAATGAGAAATCGAAGAAAATAAGTAAGAATTTAAAAGACCAAAGAAAGATGAAAGAACAAAAGTAAGAATAAAAACGAAAGAAAGAAAGAAAGAAAGAATATGATGTAGAGCACCGTGGGTGTTAGTGATAGATAGATAGATAGATAGATAGATAGATAGATAGATAGATAGATAGATAGATAATGAAAAATCGAAGAAAATAAGTAAGAATTTAAAAGACCAAAGAAAAATGAAAGAACAAAAGAAAGAATAAAAAGAAAGAAAGAAAAAAGAGCAAATTGTGGAGCATAAGAAAAATGCGCGAATTGGTGCACATGCAGAGAAGGGGAATATATGTTTGTCTTTACCTAAGCGGTTACTGTGAAGGTTGGTAAGTGGCAAAGCGGTATGGAAAGACTGAAGCCAACAAACGAAAAGACGCGGCAAAAACCGATTTGCTTCCCCGCGGCAGGACCTGTGCTGTCGACTAGCCAGGGCATGTCGGAGAGGTAGCGCTCAGAGTGGACGGACGGCGCACAGCGATAATAGCCAGTGGTCACTTCGCATTTCGGTTCGGACACTTTGACTGACCGAAGCAGCTGGGTCCCCACAGGGAAACATTTTCACCCGAAAGTGGCCGCCAACCTGGAGACAAGCCAACCAAATAACAGCTGGAACATTTGAAAAGCTCGCTTCCGTTCGTAAGTGGCTGTAGAATGGGCAGGCAAGCACACGAGAGAGAGAGGGAGAGAGAGAGAGGGCAAGAGAAAGAGATGCATCGTTCACAGCAAGATGGTCGACTTAAGAACGAGTTCAATGTCATATTGCATATGGTTAATAAAATATTTAATGCACTTGTAGCAGTCAAGATGTATAATGGACTGGTGACAGACTTGGCAAGTTGATCACCACACGTTTAAAGCCTTGGCAGTGGTACCCGGGGTTGGACAAAACGGGCATTACTTTTCAGCAATGAGTTCCGGTTATTTCTCTTGTTTCGGATTTTGCGCTTGTTCAATTTCTACTTTCACTTTCACTTTTAAATTGGTTTCTCTTCTTTCTAAGAACATATTATTATATGTATTTGAAACGCGCCTGTCACTGGGAGATCTTACAAGCCATTGCGAAATGAATTCATTTCTTAACGTGTATGCTATAAATGGGTTCCTGGACCAAAGGGAAAACAATAAAAGAAATATCTGAGTTCAAACTTAAGTGTGGCGTGTTTTATAATCTGATGTTTTGAATAAATAAATAAGTTATCTTCTGCAGGTTCTATTTTTAGGAGTGTTTTATATTTTACTGTAGTTATCTATATTATGTTTTATTGACATGGCTTTGTACTTTTGTGATACATAATTATCTGGTTTAAGATAGAATTATAGATAGAGTTATTTTTCTTCAAAAATGAATTTTTGATAAAACTCCTATGATGAGGAAAACACATACTATGAAAATCAGCCATTTATGTGTAAATATTTTTGTTCGTATTCTTGTCTTTGTTATTGTTTTGTTGTTGTTTTCTGTTGTTGCTCTTATTATTGTTGTTGTTATTATTGTTTCTTCTTCTTCTTCTTCTTCTTCTTCTTCTTCTTCTAATAATAATAATAATAATAATAATAATAATAATTGTTTAGGATCCACCTAATTTGCATAGTGGAATACCGACCATATAAATATGGTTGGTACCGGGAAGAGAGGGAGGAATCAAGAGATTCAACCAGAGACTCTGCCCGATTGCGACTCAGTCAACACATTCTCCAGGAACGGTCTTACCAGGAATATACAAAAGACTATATGTAAATATTGTGTACACTTTCTTGTTTCAATACATTTTGTTCTAAGTACATTTTGTGTTGCATTATTATTCCATGCATTAGTCAAGTTTCAACAATGGCGACGAGGTAGAAAGACCTATACGAAAAAAAAAGAATTGATAATTGATAGCCTTCAACAATTGGGACAAGTCATTGAAGAACCCAGGCTGAAGGAAAAAAAATTATTAATTAAAAGTCCAACATCTAATGGAACGGCGAAGGATTCTGAATTTCTGGATATTTAGAACTCGTTAAAGGACGACTAAGCATAAAGGAACGTTCACTCAGAAAAATTTGAAAGGTCTCGTAAACGAATAAACGAGGTTTAAAAAAAACGGACCGACTACAAAAACATGCATGGATTTAAAAGGCGCACAAATACATCGTGTCGACTTTGAAAAGTAACGAACTTTTAAAAAAAAAAAAAAATTTTTTTTTGTTTGCTTAACAATATTTTATAAAGCAAGACATAAAATAAAAAAGTCGTATGTTGTTTCGATTTTTCTGGTTAGATTATATTATATCCGTGGATAAACAAAAGTATATTCTTTGTTGCATGAACACTATCAGCTAAAGATGGATGAATTATCCAAAGTCATATCTGAATTATTCAAATCGCAGCAGTTGAGTCAGCAACGTCAAAGTGAACAGTTTGCCTTACTGTATAAGGGAACAACAGATAGCACAGCAAAAATATCAAGAAAATCAAGAGGAAAGACTGGGAAAACAGGAAGAAATGCAGATCAAGGTTAGAAATTCAAAAGTTAACACTGGAGAAATTAAACAACAATCAGGCAAATGAAGGAAATTCTTCATATTCTAATAACATCATATTTAATTCGCTGGAAACATTCAACTATGGGCCAGACGAAGAAAAAGCGTTTGAAGCGTACTTTAAACGATATGAAGATATTTTCTACACAGACTGTGAAAACTGGTCGAATTCAAGAAAAGTCAGTCTATTACTAAGAAAGCTAGGTACAGCAGAACATAGTAAATTTGTAGATTTTATTCTACCGAGAAGGACAAATGAATTGGAATTCTCGGAAACAGTGAAATTGCTAAGGGAGTTGTTTGGAGCAAATATGTCGCTTTGGCATAAGCGATGGTTATGCATGAATGTCGCTAAATCCGACGATCATGATTACTTAACTTATGCATCTATAGTGAATAGACATTGTGACAATTTCAGATTGACAGAGATTACGGTTGAAGAATTCAAGTGTTTAATTGTTGCTCAAGGACTGGTATCCAGTAAGAGTGCCGAAATAAGACGTAGAGTTTTGATTAACTCGAATCTGAACAAAGCCTTACCCTACAAAAGTTAGCAGAGGAGTGTCAGCGGGTCGTAAGTTTAAAGAAAGAGTCTCAAAAAATCGAAGAAGCTGGCATTGCTTATATTAAAAAAATAAAAAAAAACAGTCAAATTACCCATAGGCAAAAAATTGGAGTAAACATTCGGCGTATTTTAAAAATAGACAAGAAAAATTAAATGAAAAGAACGAGGAGGGAAAAAAGGTTCCACCATATAATTGTAGACGTTGCAACGAAATACACTGGGAGGTAAATTGCCCATATAGAAATAAGAAATGTTTCGTGTGCCACAAGAATGGACACAAAGGATCGTGTTGTAAAACGAAAAAAGTCAATAGCCGAATTAGACAAACAAATTCAAATATAAAATCAGATAGAGATTTGAGGAAATATGTGACGACTGAAATATTTAAAAAGAATATAAAGTTTTAACTCGATTCGGGTTCAGATTTAACAATAATGAACTATAAAACATGGAAAATTTTAAAAAGGCCTACAATAATGAAGTCAATGAAATGCGCTCGAACGGTAACTGGAAAGGAAATTAACTTCGAAGTCGAGGTTGTACTTTCCATGAAATTGAACGGGACAGTTAAAAAAATAAAAGTTTTCATTCTGAAAAATGGAGAAAACTTAATGGGTACAGATTTTATTGAAACATTCGAATTGTGGGATAAACCGTTAAACTTATTCTGCAGAAAAGTAGAAAGTAATACGCAAACAAGACAGGACATTAAAGAAGAATTAAAGAAAAAGTTTTCGGAAACCTTCACACCTGGTCTTGGAAGATGTAACAAGTTTGAAGCCAAATTTGAATTAAAGGAAAATACTATGCCAATTTTTAAAAAGAAACGTAACGTGCCTTTCGCAAGTGTAGAGAAAATTAACGAAGAACTTGATAGGTTGGAAAAAATGGGAATTATTTCGAAAGTAGAATCTAATTCATGGGCTGCGCCGATTGTGTGCATAAAAAAGAAATCAAACCAAGTCAGAGTCTGCGTTGATTTTTTGACAGGGTTGAACTCGGTAATTAAGGACTACCATTACCCGTTACCGAGTCCGGAAAAGATTTTTAACAAGCTAAATGGTGGAGTTATATTTTCAAAAATCGACTTATCAGATGCCTATCTCCAAATTCCCGTCGAAGAGGAATGTTCGAAGTTACTAGGGATAAACACGCATAGAGGGTTATTCAAGTACAACAGGCTTCTTTTGGTATTAAAGTGGCACCAGCCATTTTTCAACAAGCTATGGACGTCATGTTGAATGATTTAGACTTTGCGTGCGCCTACTTAGACGACATCATAGTAAGGAGCGAAACTGTCAACGAACATCGAGAGCATCTCAATCAAGTATTTAAAAAGATTCAGGACTTTGGTTTTAAAGTCAAAGAGTCAAAGTGCGAATTTGGTTTGGAGGAAATTAAGTATTTAGGTCACATAATCAACAAAAAGGGCAGATTTCCAGATCCGGAAAGGTCCATTGCGATTAGAGACATGCCGACGCCCACTAATGTGGCGATGCTACAGAGTTTTCTGGGGCTCGCAAATTATTATCAAGCGTTCATTAAAGGAATGCATAATCTAAGAGCTCCGTTGTATGAACTGCTAAAAAAAAAAACAAGGCATGGGAATGGACGGTAGAATGTCAGAAAGCCTTTGATGAAATAATGAGAATGCTTACGTCCGACCTCTTTTTAACCCATTACAATCCAAAACTGGATATTGTAGTGGCAAGTGACGCCAGTGCATACGGGATAGGAGCGTGTATTCAACACATAATGCCAGATGGTTCTAGAAAACCAATTGCACATGCTTCGAGAACTTTACTCCCAGGAGAAAGAAGTTACTCACAAATAGAAAAAGAGGCATTGAGTATCATTTTTGCCATAACAAAATTCCACAGATACATCCACGGCAGACATTTTTTGCTTGAAACGGATCATAAACCACTGATCACTATTTTTGGTTCAATGAAAGTGTTACCCGTTTATACGGCAAATCGTCTGTTGAGATGGGGAACCATTCTTCTCAATTATGATTTTCACATAAAGCACCTATCATCCAAAAATATAATTCATGCGGATAGTTTATCAAGATTCGTACCGAGTCAAGAAGAAAGATTCGAAGAATCAATTATTGCAAATATCAGAGCAGATTATGAGGTGAAAAGCATGGTAAACAACATTGTAAGAGAGCTACCGATTACACTAAAGGAAATTAAAAAAGAAGTTGAAAGAGATGATTTTCATTTTAGAAATAAAAAGCAAAATGGTAGCAAATGACCAAAAAGTGCAGGAGATTTATTCAATAGGTGAAGGAGTTTTATTATATGGTGAGAGAGTAGTAATACCAAAAAAGTTGCAGAAAAGAATACTTCGGGACTTTCATATGGGTCACCCGGTGGTTAATAGAACAAAAAGCTTAATGCGAAGCTTTGTATATTGGAAATGAATGGATGTGGATATCGCAAACATGGTTCATCGATGTAAAGGGTGTGCGTTAGCAGATAAGGCACCACCTATAGTACACAAACCATGGCCCAAGACGGATCATCCGTGGACAAGATTACACATTGATTTCGCTGGTCCAGTAGAAGATTATTACTACTTAATAGTGGTAGATAGTTTTACAAAATGGCCGGAAGTACTACGCTGCAAAAAGCCTACGTCTAATACCACAACAACTTTCTTGCATGAAATATTTGCACGGTTCGGTGTGCCAGAGTGTATTGTGAGTGACAATGGTACACAATTCACTTCTGAAGAATTTAAGAAATTTTGTGAGTTATATCAAATTAACCACATAACGACGCCGCCGTGTCATCCGAGGTCCAATGGACTCGCAGAAAGATTTGTCGATACTTTAAAGCGCGCTCTGAAGAAAGTCTCAGGAGTTCCAACGGAAAAGGCGCTTCAGCAATTCCTACAAGTATACATAATCACGCCAAACCAGAGAACACACTCAAACATGTCACCAGCTGAACTAATGTTCGCTAGGAAAGTTAAGTCAGTGTTTGACAAACTTTTGCCAGGGAAAAATAGAGTAAAGAATACTATGTATGCAGCGAGAAAAAGATACACCTCCGGAGAGAAGGTGTTTTTCAAGTGCTACAAAAACAACGTTGAGTTCTGGGAGCGAGGCATAGTTTACATAATTAAAGGGCCGAAGAATACTCATAAAATGCACCAGAATCAACTTAAAAAATGTTACGTTATAGAGCATGAAGAGAGTATACCGGATTAAGAGGTAGATCCCATTGAGGTAATGTATGATATGTTTCAAGTAGAACCTCCGCAGAATACTCCTGAACCGAGAAGATCCGGTAGGAAACGAAACTTCACGGACCCATTGGACGTGAATCCAAAACGGAAAAAATATTAAAATTAAGCGGATGGACATATGCATATGAAGTAGGCAAATGGATCTACAAAGAAATAGCCATAATCATCAACCCATATAGGAAGCCAGTTTGAAATCCAAAAGGGATTCCAAGGCTTGAGAGGGGGGTGTTGTGGTAGGATCCACCTAATTTGCATAGTGGAGTACCGACCATATAAATATGGTTGGTACCAGGAAGAGAGGGAGGAATCAAGAGATTCAACCAGAGACTCTGCCCGACTGCGACTCAGTCAACACATTCTCCAAGAACGGTCTTACCAGGAATATACAAAAGACTATATGTAAATATTGTGTACACTTTCTTGTTTCAATACATTTTGTTCTAAGTACATTTTGTGTTGCATTATTATTCCATGCATTAGTCAAGTTTCAACAATAATAATAATAATACTTTTCCTTATTTTCCTCATTTCAGACAATATTAAGTTCATAATCTTTTACCCTGAGAGCGATTTGCTAGAGTGTTGCTCTAATAATAATAATAATAATAATAATAATAAGTATTATTATTATTATTATTATTATTAATTATGTGTGTTGTGTATCCTGCTTTGTATATTGCTGAGCTGGGTCCAAACTATGGTCCTTAGACCCCATTGGGGAATTGTCATTAAACTGATAGCACATTTCTTAGTATATGGGATGATCTTAGTAGGACGATCTTCTGGGTAACTTGTATGTTATGTTGTCTGGAAAACTGTTAGTAAAATTGGCCATTCCTTTTCTCACGGAGCCCAGAGATCAGATTCCTATTGGTACAGTCTCAGTCTTCATTCCCCAACATCCTGTTAATCTATTATTATTATTAGTATTAATAATAATAATAATAATAATAATAATAATTGTAGTAGTCATATGCAGAATAGAATTTTAAATAGTTACAGTAAGGGTCCAAAAGAACATGAAATATTTAATATCATCATTAAACATCTTAAGATTTTCATTTTCACTGGACACTTGATATTTTTTCTTCCTATATGAAATAGTCGAAAATGAATTGTGTAATTTGTTCTATCTGTTGAAATCACAGCACCCTCAATACACACACACATAAACACACACACACACACATGAGCACACACAAATATATACGCGCACACACACACACACACACACACATATATATATATATATATATATATATAAAATGGAATAAATCCTAAAGAGCCAGAAACCACCTACCTTGGTTTCAACTAAACGGATCTTCAAGGTAAGCTCGCTCGCGTACCCATTTCTTTAGATGGACTTATAAGTTGTGCTATCCGAGGTTTTTTTTACAACCGAGTATTACTGGTAGTTTAATAATAATAATAATAATAATAATAATAATATATTACACTCAACATCATCACTTGTTAAGACAACGAGGGTGTTGAAACAAAATGGCTATTTTTGTAGTGATTTTATAACATATTTATGTTATAAAATTTTTAAAATAAATAATTTTTATATATATATATATATATATATATATATATATATATATATATATATATATAACCCTCTTTCTGGCTGTTCCTCGATTGAATATTACTTATTTTACTTGTAACTTCACTTTATTTCGTTCTCTTTATTTTATTTATTTGACCCTGAATTGTCCCCAGGTTCGCTTTCTTACTTGGTTTGTAAATGTAACCTTGTATTCTCAGTTGAATAAAGCTTTCTTAAAGCCTACACCTGCGTACGATTGTCATAACGTGTATAGAAAATATGGTTTTCTAACTTTTCAAACTCTATGTTTGCTGTTGCAAAGAATTTAATTTAAACGCTTGTAGTAAAATATTAACAATTCTATCCGCTGATTTTAAAAGAGAATATCTGCGTTGTTTAGAAAATGCTTAGAAATTTCTGCGAAAGGGAAATTTTCGAGGTGGATTCTAGCAAACTCGTGTAAAATCTAACTTTTACTTACCTTTCTTTCGCATAAGGTAACTCATAACTGTATCTTCTTTTTTTTTTCCTCTATTACCCTGCCTATCTATATCTACTGTTGCAAACCTTACCTATTTCTTTTTCTTTATGTGCCGTGTCTCCTCAAGAAGTAGGCGATCATAGTTCTCCATACATCCTTGTCAATTTTCCTTAGTAAATTTTGTCTTTTTTTTTTCTTTCGGATTTCAATGTCGCACTTTCCGTCGATCTGATAGAACATTTCCCAGATATTTAAATTTTTGTACATTTTGGTTTTGGCGTATAAGATTTTTAATTTGCTTTTGGGCCTCATTCTTCTCCCGACAACCATGTATTCTGTCTTCTTAAAAGAGTATTTGTAGTTTTCTTTCCATCTTTATAAATAGTAATTCTTATCCATAAAACTGATATTCGATTTTAAACAACAAAAAAGGTGGAGATGTCTCTTTTAATTAATCTATAAAATATTTTGATATGCTGATTTCCTTTACTACTATATTCATTACTCTTATTACTTGGTGATTTCTTTGTTATTATTATTATTATTATTATTATTATTATTATTATTATTATTATTATTTCCTTTGATTTCTGGTGGGTACACATTTCTTTCGGGGTCCCGCCCATAGGCCTAAGGTCAAAAATGGCATCATGATATTTTCCAATGACCAACTAAAAAAATATATTTTACATACATAAAACCTTTCTTTAGGTGTGGACTGTACTTGTTTGAATAACCTTTTGTATTTCTTTAAGGCATGGACTTCCAGGAATCCCTTCAATTAGTCTACTGGTATCTTTTCCAATAATCCGAGGGCTCCAACTACAACAGGGATTGTTGATGTTCTCATGTGCCACATTTTTGAGATTTCGATTTCAAGGACCCTGGGTTTTGATAGCGTTTTGTAGCTCTTTCAAGATACATTGCAGTCTGCATAGACTGCCATATCAATAAGGAGACACATTTTTTTGTTTGCGATCTCTAATAACAATGTCTGGGCGATTGGCTTTAATTGTTCTGTCTGTGTGTATTGTGTAGTCTCATAAAATTGTTACAGGTCCTATCTCCGTAAACTGGTCAGGGTGGTGTTCACACCAATTTCGTTCAATTTCTTTCCCCATAGAAGTTGCAGATTTTCCAATGCAGATATTGACCCACTCTGTTATGCCTGGTTTTATATTCAGTGGGTGCCAATACTGTGCAACCTGATACAAGATGATCATTTGTTTCTGGATATTTATCTTAGAATTTGCAATTTTACTTCCGTTGATTTCTGGTGTATACTCATATGTTTTCCGGTTACAACAATATCAGAAATGGAATCATGGCATTTTTCACTCTGAATTCTTTCGAAAAAAAATACAAAAATCTAAGATCATGCACATTTTACATAGATAAAGCTCTTCGTAATGTGCTAGCTGTATTTGTGAATTCAATTTTTGTATTGCTTTAGGGCATGGGCTACCATGAATCCCTTTAATAAGCATATCGGAACGTTTTTAATCGAACCGAGGGATGCAAATACAACTGGAATTATTAATATACTCATGTGCCATATCTTTGAGTTTACCAGTTTAAGATGGTTGTATTTTCTTTAGTTTCTTTGTAAATCTTGAAAGGACTCCAATGTCACGAAAAACGTATATTCTGTTTTGTTTTTGTTGTTGTTGTTGTTGTTTTTTTTTGTTTTTTATGGTCTCTGATCCCGATGTCTGGGCGATTAACTTTTATCGCTCTGTCTGTGCGCACAGCAAAGTCTCATAAAATTTTTACAGGCTCTGGGAGGTGTTCATATGAATTTCTTGCATTTTCATTTCCGTAAAAGTTGAATATTTTCTAATACAGATATTGAATCAATCTGTTATGCCTGGTTTTATATTCTGTGGGAGCCAATACCGTGCAACCTGATACAAGATGATCAATTGATTCAGGATAGTTATTACAGAATCTGCATTTTAGCCTAATACAATTTTTCAGTATTTTAACTTGTTAATTTCTAATTAGCAAGCACTTGTCCTGTGCAATAAGAATAAAAACTTTGGTTTCCGCGTTTAATCCTGCACTTCTTAAACACTGACGTGTATGAAGTTTGCCTACATCAGCTTGTTTGCTACCGATAGATTATTTATCATCAAGAGACTTATCTTGCCATCGCTTCTGCATTTGCCACATTGCATTTGGTATTTTTTCTTTTTTTTAAACTTATTTGCCGCTGCAATAGGTGTATTATGGTTTAATTTCACTTCTTCACCTATTGGAAGTCACTTTTGAATTTGTTGGCTTTCTTTAGTGCTTAATTTCTTTTTATTTCCGTCGTCTTCTTTGACACAGATCATTATTTAATCTTCCATAGTTCGGATCTGGTCATTTATAGACAATCAACATCAACCATTCCATCTCTCTTACTGGTTCCTGGTATTTGTAGGATTCTTTCTGTTCCAGCTCCCTAATCAATGTGAATGAAAATAGATTTACTGAATGTCTTTCTGTAAATGCTTTTACATATTTATCTAATCTGAAATTCGTACCGCTGTCATCACTTAAACATTTTACAGTATAAACGATACCATTCAATCCAATGTTGTCATTGACAAAGTCTTTGATATAATCTATATACAAGAGATGATTAAACACTTACATTTTTTACTTTGTATATATAGTTATTAGTGTTTAGTACATGCAAAAGTGGGATTAAGGACAGACAGGACAGACAGGACAGAAGAGGCGACAGGACAGACAGGACAGACAGGACAGAAGAGGCGACAGGACAGACAGGACAGACAGGACAGACGAGGCGACAGGACAGACAGGACAGACAGGACAGAAGAGGCGACAGGACAGACAGGACAGAAGAGGCGACAGGACAGACAGGACAGAAGAGGCGACAGGACAGACAGGACAGACAGGACAGAAGAGGCGACAGGACAGACAGGACAGACAGGACAGACAGGACAGAAGAGGCGACAGGACAGACAGGACAGACAGGACAGAAGAGGCGACAGGACAGACAGGACAGACAGGACAGACGAGGCGACAGGACAGACAGGACAGACAGGACAGAAGAGGCGACAGGACAGACAGGACAGACAGGACAGAAGAGGCGACAGGACAGACAGGACAGACAGGACAGAAGGGCGACAGGACAGACAGGACAGACAGGACAGAAGAGGCGACAGGACAGACAGGACAGAAGAGGGCGACAGGACAGACAGGACAGACAGGACAGACGAGTCGACAGGACAGACAGGACAGACAGGACAGAAGAGGCGACAGGACAGACAGGACAGACAGGACAGAAGAGGCGACAGGACAGACAGGACAGACAGGGACAGGACAGACAGGACAGAAGAGGCGACAGGACAGACAGGACAGAAGAGGCGACAGGACAGACAGGACAGAACAGGGACAGGACAGACAGGACAGACAGGACAGACAGGACGACAGGACAGACGAGGACGACAGGACAAACAGGACAGACAGGACAGAAGAGGCGACAGGACAGACAGGACAGACAGGACAGACGAGGCGACAGGACAGACAGGACAGACAGGACAGAAGAGGCGACAGGACAGACAGGACAGACAGGACAGAAGAGGCGACAGGACAGACAGGACAGACAGGCGACAGGACAGACAGGACAGAACAGACAGGACAGACAGGACAGACAGGACAGGACAGGACAGAAGAGGCGACAGGACAGACAGGACAGACAGGACGACAGGACAGACAGGACAGAACAGGCGACAGGACAGACAGGACAGAAGAGGTGACAGGACAGACAGGACAGACAGGACAGAACGAGGCGACAGGACAGACAGGACAGACAGGACAGAAGAGGCGACAGGACAGACAGGACAGACAGGACAGAAGAGGCGACAGGACAGACAGGACAGAAGAGGCGACAGGACAGACAGGACAGACAGGACAGAAGAGGCGACAGGACAGACAGGACAGACAGGACAGACGAGGCGACAGGACAGACAGGACAGACAGGACAGAGAGGCGACAGGACAGACAGGACAGACAGGACAGAAGAGGCGACAGGACAGACAGGACAGAACAGGCGACAGGACAGACAGGACAGACAGGACAGAAGGGCGACAGGACAGACAGGACAGAAAGGGCGACAGGACAGACAGGACAGACAGGACAGAAGAGGCGACAGGACAGACAGGACAGACTGGACAAAGAGGCGACAGGACAGACAGGACAGACAGGACAGAAGAGGCGACAGGACAGACAGGACAGACAGGACAGACAGGACAGAAGTGGCGACAGGACAGACAGGACAGAAGAGGCGACAGGACAGACAGGACAGACGAGGGCGACAGGACAGACAGGACAGACAGGACAGAAGAGGCGACAGGACAGACAGGACAGACAGGACAGAAGAGGCGACAGGACAGACAGGACAGACAGGACAGAAGAGGCGACAGGACAGACAGGACAGACAGGACAGACGAGGGCGACAGGACAGACAGGACAGAGAGGCGACAGGACAGACAGGACAGAAGAGGTGACAGGACAGACAGGACAGACAGGACAGACGAGGGCGACAGGACAGACAGGACAGACAGGAGCAGAAGAGGCGACAGGACAGACAGGACAGACAGGACAGAAGAGGCGACAGGACAGAGAGGACAGGACAGACAGGGACAGGACAGACAGGACAGAAGAGGCGACAGGACAGACAGGACAGACAGGACAGACGAGGCGACAGGACAGACAGGACAGACAGGACAGAAGAGGCGACAGGACAGACAGGACAGACAGGACAGAAGAGGCGACAGGACAGACAGGACAGAAGAGGCGACAGGACAGACAGGACAGACAGGACAGAAGGGCGACAGGACAGACTGGACAGACTGGACAAAGAGGCGACAGGACAGACAGGACAGACAGGACAGAAGAGGGACAGGACAGACAGGACAGACAGGACAGAAGGGCGACAGGACAGACAGGACAGAAGAGGCGACAGGACAGACAGGACAGAAGGGCGACAGGACAGACAGGACAGACAGGACAGAAGAGGCGACAGGACAGACAGGACAGACAGGACAGAAGAGGCGACAGGACAGACAGGACAGAAGAGGGCGACAGGACAGACAGGACAGACAGGGCAGAAGGGCGACAGGACGACAGGACAGACAGGACAGAAGAGGCGACAGGGACAGGACAGACAGGGCAGAAGGGCGACAGGACAGACAGGACAGACAGGACAGAAGAGGCGACAGGACAGACAGGACAGACAGGACAGAAGAGGCGACAGGACAGACAGGACAGACAGGACAGACGAGGCGACAGGACAGACAGGACAGACAGGACAGAAGAGGCGACAGGACAGACAGGACAGACAGGACAGAAGAGGCGACAGGACAGACAGGACAGAAGAGGCGACAGGACAGACAGGACAGACAGGACAGACGAGGGACAGGACAGACAGGACAGACAGGACAGAAGAGGCGACAGGACAGACAGGACAGACAGGACAGAAGAGGCGACAGGACAGACAGGACAGAAGAGGCGACAGGACATAACAGAAGAGGCGACAGGAAGTCTCCTTAAAGGCTTCCATGTTGGATATTCAAACAATTCAATGTGGCATTGCCTTTGGTGTGATTTCGGTATAATGTGATTTTCCACATTTCCATGCAATATTTAAGGAAATTTACTATCGCAGAGGAGATAGAACATTCCCAAAATCTTCATGATCCATGAGTGTGGATAATATCAAAGGCTTTACGGTAATCTATGCAAGCTGTGCTGATATTTTTACCTTTTTTCCTGCAATTTTTCAGGTTCATTTTATTTATCATTAGTTGATCTTTGCTACCATACGAACCTCTTCCACATCCCTTGTCTTCCAGGGGAAAGATGTTGTAATCGAGTAAAGAGTAAGTGCAGTTCTTCAGGAGAAAAGTGATCAATTTATATGTGGTTGGCAGACATACAACTTTTTGGATATATATATGTTTCACCCATTTTTAGTAGGAGATTTACTAATACAGTGATAAATCCTGGATTTTCATTATTTGTTATTAATTAGTATTTTTATAGTTTGTGCAAAAGTTTTATAAATTGATGACAGATGATCAATCCAAAAACCGGGTTCATCGTCATTTCCTGTGGATTTCCATTTTGTGGATTTTATCAAAACTTGCCTAACATTATTCTTGTTTATAATTTTCCATTCTTGAACAGGTTTATCATTTATTCTTTCTTGTTCTTATTTGATTCACTCTTCATTGGGATTATATTCCTTTGGGCTTCTTCAAATATTCACCCAATTGTTTGCACTTCATTCATTGGAGAAGTGACTTCTTTAATGGTGGCTTTTTGACTTCTAAAACTTCTTTTTCAATTCCTATGTAAAACCTTTTAAAGTCTGTTTTGAATACGTTATATTGCTGATATAATCTACAATGCTTTTCATATCGCATTGCTCTCTGTGTCTTTAATTGCAGTTTTTATTTAATTGTTTCCTTGATTGGTGGAATTTCATTCACTTCTTTCATTTTATATTTCTGCTTGTTCTTATTGCTTTTCTATGTTGAAATATTTGAATTTCTTGTAATCTCGTCTTGTATCGATAATTCTCATCTCTTAACCTCAATTTCTCGCTTTAATTTTGCTTTTAATGTTGATTCATTTTGTCTGTTATTTAATCTTTTATTTCCCTTGATATCAAGTTTTTCAGTAGTTGCCAAAGCTGTTGCATTTGACATTATTTACTTCTGTGATATTTTCTTCTTAACAATGTTTACAATGAAGTGTTATATGTTTGTAGCATATCTTTATTGAACTTTGTCATGTGGAATGTTGGTAGTCGATCACTTTCTAACATTTGCGTGCGAGATACTTTGCTGATTATTTGAATGATGCGGTTTTTCGCTTCAGTGATTTCAATTCTATTTTATTCAAGGAATTCTGTTGTAATGCCGCTATCTATTTCCTGATCGAAAAAGGTTATCCCGACACATACAGCGGTCTAGGTTTGCTTGTCGATATACGCTTTGCAACACTTACTTGGGCCGGATGTCTGGAAGGAAGACACCTTTAAAACTTTCAATCCTTGTGCGCTCGTGCGATGAGGAGGACGGCCGTTAACACCAAGACGAGTGTTCCTTCTATCGCGAATGTCGGCTTGCCCTCAAGTACCTCTGACTGGTCGAAGGATGGCCTACCCAACGCCCAGCCACATAAGGCATTATATCAGGTGTTAGTGCGGGGGACTTTCAGAATGATTTAATAGACGATCTCGGTCTGACGATTCAGTAGGTTCGCTCCATAAGACCTTGAGTGTTATTGTTGAAATGTCTCACGAATACCGAGGCATCATTCACCTGACTGGCAATTCGAGAGGCCCTCGGTTGAAAGTTTTGTTCGGCGGGTTTGAAAATATCTCCAAACTGCATTCGCTGAGATAAAGTGATGGAGACCATTGGTCATGCCTTCTTTTATGCAGGGTCGTAGTTTGTTAAGGGCATCATGGTTTTTATACTGCACGGAAAGTACATTGTCCTCGAGGCCAGTTCCGTTTGTAGCAATGTATTCTCGCTGTTGATTAAGGCTTAGCACTATGTGTTCTTTGGCTTACTAGGAGTTATGAGAGTCGTCATATGGACGACGCGACAGAAGGAATTCTATGGGAACGGGAAGTTTACCTCTTCCCAACTGATCCCGTTCTTTAAGCATCAGCTTAAAGTCAATCTTAGGACGGAAAGGAAAAGACTTCATCTATCGGAATTTGGCGAAAGGTGGGTGAGTCTTGCGCGGTTGTGCCAAGTGAAAGGTGTTGACTTAGAGTAGAATTTTGATGCCTGTTAGGCATTCGAGATATTGGGATTGCTGGAATAAACATTGGTAAACCCACCCAAAATTAGAATAAATATAAGCTTATGTTTTTTCTTTAGTTTTTCATAGCCAAGTTAACTTAGTTAGATTGATGTATGCGCATTGGCCCCTTTTATTTTGCCACCCTCCCACTTTCTCTGTTTAATTTCACCTGCCCTCCCCGTTAGGTGAACAGAGATGTCAGTTTTCTGGTGAATACTGTATGCCTTTCGTTTTTCGTTGTGTTTTTTTTTCTTTCTTATTGTGTTTGAATGAGTGTGTGTTTTCTGGGAATAGTTGAACGAATGAGATATTTTTTATTATTTATTTTAATTTCTTCCGACTAACTGATGTTTCTGCCACATTTAGTGATTGGGGAGGGGGTTATTATTAATACTATTTTGTTTCGTTTCTTGTAAATAAATATTTCTTTCCATTGTAAATATTAATTGGGGTCATTAGATTCCCCACCCCAAAAGACAAAAGTGTACATATTGGGACTACTAAAGGCTTCTTAGAGTCTCTATGGTATTGTGGTGACTGTAGTAAGAATGGTAAATATGAATGTGTTGTTTTGGTGCAAAGATCATTCTGGGTCAATGATTGTGTTTAGCTAAGTTTTAATACAAGACAAATGAAGACCAGCCTTCCCCATTACCCTTTTATGGCCTTGTGTCTTATTCGGACATTTGTGCAATAAAGAAAAGAATATAATACTATTGCAGTGACATGTCTAGTTGAGGATTGAATACTACTATCTGTCGAGTTAAGGATTTTGTCTTGCCAGACTGCACATCACAACAGTTTGCGTGGAGGCTGATTCATTATTGATTATAATAATGGTAAGCAAAGATTCAGGTTTTTTTTCAACTTGGGAATTAGTACGTCGATAAAAAAAGATACGCCGGAAACAACATAACATTAAAACATCCGAAATATACATTGGAAGCAAAGATAATACGATTGCAGTGACATGTCTGGTGACAATTGAATACTACTATCACGACTGACTCGGTCGAGTTAATTATATTGTCTTGCCAGTCCCCACATCGCAACAGTAGCTATACTACGAAAATTAGGAATAAATTCAATCCTTTCTAGGTAATCGATATAATGGGCTTTTGCCAGACTAAGTTAAACTTCAGCCTGTTACTTACTGAGATAATTGTATATTTCTCGCCGATGTAATAAGTTGAAAAGCTATAATTTCAAATTGTAAATTTCAAAGTAGGTGGTCGTCCCTACTTGGAAAATTGCGCAAGCTGAACGTTCCACCCCGTGTCACCTGTAATTAGTTTCATGCCGTAGAAAGAAACATTTAATAAGTACGGAAATGTGTTTTCTTCAGATAACTATCAAACATGAAAGAATGTAACAGAAAGAGTCTTTGTTGTTATCTCGAATAATCCTTTTGAAGTCGATTCGTTTATTTGCTGTAGAGATAAAAACTTTGTGCACATATATATATATATATATATATATATATATATATATATATATATATGTATGTATATTAAATAAAAACTTGTCAGTTATTCATTTCTCTTACTAACATTCTATTTATTTCTCTTTCATTTATATCTATTAATAACAGTGCTAAGTTTTCAGAACTTCTTACATGACATTCTCAAATATCATTTCCTAGGAGTATTTATTTCAGTATATTTGTCTTTCTTCTAAACTTAATACAGGGTGATCATTAAAAAAAGGTAACTTCAGAAAGACGTGTGACAACCGTTGTAAACGGGTTTCGATTGACGCGATCGAAAAATTCAGGAAGAATTTCTGTACATTTCGTCAATCCTCACGTTGGATTTTCTTATTTGAAGTTCGATAACTTGACGCTCAAAATAAGTGAAAATTGTATTGAAATAAGCCATATCGATAATGAAAGAAGAAAAAATAATGCCAGAAATCTTTGCTTTTGTCAAGACAAATCTTAATCTGTCAAAAGTAAATATATCGAACAAATAAAATATGCATGAGTTGTTAGGAACACAGATCTTTTGGGAATTGTACAAAAAATAAGATTCGATACCACAATATAAATAATTAGGACAATAGAACAGGGAAATTTATCTGAAGAACAAACAAAAATGAGATTGAGATACTTCGGGAGTTTGAAATCCCAGCAAATTACGCTATCGAATCCAAATGAGAAAATCTAGTCATAAAAACAGAGTGGTGAATAATCGGTCGATAATAGATGCACCAATTACACAAGAAAATAAGAGTGAAAATAAAATTGTGTGAAAATTTGGAAAATTACCAAGATCGAGCTGGAAAACGAAAACGTTTAGCCTCCAAACTTAACCTCATTACTATACAACGTCGATGTATTTAAAGAAACTTTAAATACAGGGTGCCCGGTAAAAAAACGCTGTAAATTCAGAAAGACGTGAGACAACCGTTGAAAACTGGTGACGATTGACGCGACTTACAATTTTCTTCATTCCCCACATCGGATGTTCTTGGTAATTTGACGCTCAAAATCGGTGAGTTGTTTAACCGTACGGGTATGGCAGAAAGAAAGAGAAATGCTGTTTGCAAATTAAGGTTTAACTGACGAGTCACAGATCGAGCAGAAATTAATCATAAAAGAAACAAATCTTAAATAATTACGTGATATTCGAATGATTATTCAAGGTCATGAATACTTAAGAAATTTATTTACGGTTATTCAAGATCAATAAAAAGGTCATGGCCAAGGACAAGATAAAACGGTGATAATAAATTTTCTTTTTACTTTGCGCTCTGTATTTGTAGTAGTCTTTTCTAAATGTCTTAGATTAAACATCCTCAGTTATTAGTAAGTCTCTATTAGTATTTCTTTTAAAATCGTTTTCTTATTTTTACGCGTGAGAGTAAGTAGTATTAATACGGCAATGAAAATTCTCAATGGTTTTAAGTTTTGATGAGTATTTCTTTCAACATATATTTCATTCTTTCAACATATCTTTCATTTTTTCAACATATATTTCATTCTTTCAACATATATTTCATGCTTTCAACATATATTTGATGCTTTCAGCATATCTTTCATTCTTTCAACATATATGTCATTCTTTCAACATATATTTCATTATTTTACACCAAATAATCGTCGTCTTTAGTTGTTGCCTGGATTTCTTAGAAGAAGCATTGTCAAATGTTACTAATTACTGAATATTTATTTATATTATACTTAAATTTAAATTACTTTTCATCGCAACTATTTAGGAAATCATATTTCGACATTGATTAGATAAAAATAGATGGCACAAAAGAGAAATAAGAAATATCACCAAGTCAGAGAGAAACAAGAGTTCTCGTGCTACTTAAAGAGCCTGTCTCTGTTATTGAAAACTTGCACAATAGAACCATCTGGTCATATGCCATTTTCCATTATTCTGAATTATTTACAGCCCAATTGTGTATATACATTATTGTTATTTCTGCTTAAAATTAAGTTTGAAACAAAACATTCACATTTCTAACTAAGATTCACAAAAAAAGATTAAATTTGCATTTAATCCATTTAGCTTACTTTTCAGGAGATTTTCATTGCCACAAATAGATTCAGCACTCTACAAAAAACAAGGATAAAGGTTTAGATCATTATTTTCTGATAAATGCAATATTTATGGATTCGTTTTCAACGACTTATTAACTCGTTGCAGGTCATTTAAAGCCAGAAAATATTTTTAGATTGTAAAAATTTTGGAAGATAATAATGATTCAGGGATCCAAGTTTTATTAATTCACCCATAGCTGGGGGCGGAAGTGATTTATTTGCGCATAAGGGAATATAACGAAACTATCGGCAATTGAAACTCCCCAACTATCAATTCCGAGCCACTACGCCTCATGTAGATCCAAGCTTACATCTAGGTACTGACCAGGTTCTAGGTTAACTTCGGTAATTGTTCATGAATCGGTGTTTCAACAAGATGTGGACGTAAGCGATAAATACAAGGATATTTATGTTGAAAATTAACATTTTTTTTTTGTCCTGCATGTGGTACCAAAAGTGGGTAATTATCAATTTAACGCATGAACAGAATTGAGTTCGTTTTAAATATTCCCTGAAATAATTTTCTTACATTTTTCATATTTAAATTGTTTAATATGTGTGAATTTACCTTAAAAAGAAAAAAAATGTTTCAGGTAATTTTTTTAGCATCATTCGAAACTAGGGCGGCTTCAGACAAAAATCAGGTTAATATGAAAAAGATAATTAATTTAACTGTATCTATTCTTGTAGAAACACCAAATCAACTTGATATCTGTAATTTTTGAAAACGAGAGTGAAGTCAAACATGTTTGTAACTTATATCATTCCTTTTAACAAGATTCCATTTAGCCAGGCAGAAAATACAAACTATTCTAAAAACATGATAAAATACGATCATGACATTTCAAATACTTATAGGTAGGATAAAATTAGATCAGTTCTTAAATTCTGAGATTCTTTAATTTCAGAGTACATATAAGTCATACTTTTAATTCACCTCATTTAAGGCAATAGAGCCACTAGGATTCAAGGGGTTACTGGGGGCTACAGAATATGAGAAAACTACTAACAAAGAGAAAGAAAAATAAAAGAACGAGAATTACAACGAAAAAATATAACGATTGATAGATAATGCATTTACATTTTTAACGATAAAACTTTACTGAGAAACAAGAAGATGGAAGAACGTTCCTCAAACGATAAGTGCGATAGAAGAAATTTCATATCTGTATATATTTCTGAGATGAGGATAGATTAGAATTGTCCTCATCTTTGTCGCCATACTTATTACAACGTTTCTTTCAGTATCTGTATATATTTCTGAGATGAGGTAATATGTAAACTATTTACATTATTCGGACTATTGTCCTCATCTTTGTCGCCATACTTATTACAACGTTTCGGCCTTTCAGTATCTGTATATATTTCTGAGATGAGGTAATATGTAAACTATTTACATTATTCGGACTATTGTCCTCATCTTTGTCGCCATACTTATTACAACGTTTCGGCCTTTCAGTATCTGTATATATTTCTGAGATGAGGTAATATTAACTATTTACATTATTCGGACTATTGTCCTCATCTTTGTTCTTATTACAACGTTTCGGCCTTTCAGTATCTGTATATATTTCTGAGATGAGGTATTATGTACACTATTTACATTATTCGGACTATTGTCCTCATCTTTGTTGCCATATTTATTACAACGTTTCGGCCTTTCAGTATCTGTCTGTATTTCTGAGATGAGGTATTATGTACACTATTTACATTATTCGGACTATTGTCCTCATCTTTGTCGCCATATTTATTACAACGTTTCGGCCTTTCAGTATCTGTCTGTATTTCTGAGATGAGGTATTATGTACACTATTTACATTATTCGGGCTATTGTCCTCATCTTTGTTGCCATATTTATTACAACGTTTCGGCCTTTCAGTATCTGTCTGTATTTCTGAGATGAGGTATTATGTACACTATTTACATTATTCGGACTATTGTCCTCATCTTCGTTGCCTTATATATTACAACGTTTCGGCCCTTCAGTATCTGTCTCTATTTCTGAGATGAGTTATTATGTACACTATTTACCTTATTCGGACTATTTTCCTCATCTTTGTTGCCATATTTGTCACATCGTAGCAGCTTCGTCATCTTACTAACTAGGTTGAATCAGTGTTATACAGAGGCCAGCGTGACAGTTGTCGGAGGTACTGGGTTAAAAACAATTTTTGTCCTTGGCTCATATTTATAAGTATGTGTATGGCGCTTACCACGTTCAAAAGGTCTTCTGTCACATTGATTTTGGTGGAGAGGCCGGTAAATATACCTGACTTCTCTATCTTCATGATTGTATCTCCCTGAAAATTGGACATGTCTCTACCGTTTATTCTCTAATACAAATTTTATATTTTCTATTTTGGTATACACCGAGCCACTTCTTACATTTTTCGTTCTAATGTAGTTCTGACCTATGTATATATTCCTTCTAGTGTAAACAGAATCTTTCGATTCAAGTCAAACTGGATTTCTGATGACATTTTTGTCTATAAATTAAAATATCCCTACGTCGACTTATCTACTAGTTCGCTACATTTTTTATACTGTAACGTATATTCGATATTAAATAATTCATTGTGTTGATATGTCGTTAAATTAACGAGCCAAATGTATGTTAACTAACCTTTAAACTTCGGAAAACAATCTCTACAGATCGCTGGTAGAACAACAAAATTTAAGTTTCGAAAATAATATTCTATAAATTCCCTTGACAAATCGACAGCTGATTAAATTAATTTTCTTTGTACTTAAAGACATATATTTTAATGTGCGTGTGTGTTTTACGGGCTGGACTTTAAACGTGACAATCGGTGCGCAGGCGTTAAAATCAAAAACGTAAAGAGGAATTATAGGTATCTGAACATTTAAATTTGTTTCATTTGTTTTCCTTACTTTTAAAGCTGCTCTTCTTTTTTTCCCCCCTTTCTAATGTTCAACTTCAGATCTCGGTCATTCATTTCTGGTTCTCTGTCGGCAAAGCAGAATTCCAACCAAAATCAGGGGAGCGTGAACAAGAGTGCATCCTGAAGCTTACGAGCGGCGTCGAACGTTGAAATGAAGGCCCGGCAGCAGTTACTGGAAAGAGAAGACCACCTCTAGCCGTAAATGATCTGAACATTTTTCACTTCCGATGAAAAAACGAAAAAATAAAAGAATAAATAAATAAAAAATTGTCGGAGCATATAAGATTAAATAGAAAGGAAACTGTTAAGAAAGGAGGCGGGAGGAGAAAACAGTGTGATAATTAAAATGAAACGGAAAGGAAGAAGAGAGAGATGTATGACGTACTTGATTAGGTCAGAGGATCACTTCGTTTTCTAATTTGTTCTCTGATTTTTCAACCATGATTATTACTGTTTCCTTACTCTAAAACATTTTTGTTGTTACGTTTGCATTATTATTTTTCCAGTATTTTTAATTTTTAAGCTTCGCAGAGTATTGCGAGACAGGAGGATTTCTTTGGTAACAAAGAAAAGATTTCTGAGCTGCTACATGTACGGCAGCGAATGTTGGACGGTCTCCTCAGAGATGAAGAAGAGACTCCAGTCAACGGGGATATGGATCTACAGAAGGATGATAAGGATAACATGAACCAAGCGTGTGAGCAACGATGACGTTTTGGCGAGGATGCAAACAAAGAGGATGCTTATACTAGGGCAGCTAGCCAATCCCTATTTCAGACGCTTACTCAGGAGCATTGGTGTTTATTCAACGCCCACAAATTTCAGCTGTGTTTTATACTGCAACTATGCTGAATTGACCTTAGTTACAGTTTCTGAGAGATAACCTGTTATCTAGCATGATAACAATTTGAACAAAGACGGCACGCTCAAGACTTCGGTCACGATGACTTGTGACTTCGTGCTAGCACAACTATCGGTGGCCCACAAGAGTTCCGTTTACACAATTTCACTCACAAGGCTTGGGTCATCTCGTGTTATGGTGTTGCGGCATTTTCCCAAGGGGACGCCTGCTGGGAAACATCTTGATAAATCGACCATGGTGAGATTCGAACCCGGGTCTCATGGTAAGAATGCGAATGTTCTAACCACTCAGCAATGTGCCATTATCATCATCATTATTATTATTATTATTATTATTATTATTATTATTATTATTATTATTATTATTATTATTAATAATAATAATTAATTATTATTATTATTAATAATAATAATAATTATTAATACTATTATTATTGTAGTGGTAGTAATAATATTATTATTATTAGTAGTAGTAGTAGTAGTAGTAGTAATAATAATAATAATAATAATAATAATAATAAGAAGAAGAAGAAGAAGAAGAAGAAGAAGAAGAAGAAGAAGAAGAATATCTGCACTATAAAATCTGCAATTTTTTATGGAAAGGAAATTGCAATAAAATTAGTATGAACACCACCAAGACGCAGTTACGGAGATAAGACCTGTAACAAAGATTATGGGACTTTACGATACCCGCAAACAGAATAATCAAATCTAATCGCCCAGGCATAGTGATTAGAGATCGCAAAGACAAAATGTGCCTCCTTATTGACATGGCGGTCACTGCAGACTGCAATATATCTTTGAAGATCTTGGAAAAACAAACTATCAAAATACAAGGACCATGAAATCGAAATCTCAAAGATGATGCACATGAGGACATTAAAAATTCCAGTTGTATTTGAAGGCCTCGGATTGATTGGAAAAGATTCCAATAGACTCATTAAAGCGATTCCTTGTAGCCTATAGACTAAAGAAGTACAAAAAAGTTGTACTCACAAATACAGCCAGACCTTAGGAAAGGCTTTTTTCCATGTTAAATATATGTTTTCTATTTTCAAAACTGCTCAGTGGAAAATATTATGATGCCATTTATGACCTTAGTTCTCTGATCGGAACCCATGAAGAAATAAGTATACACCAGAAATCAAAGGAAATAAAAAAATAATAATAATAATAATAATAATAATAATAATAATAATAATCACTCCTTATTGATATGTCAGTCCCTGCAGACTGCAATGTATTTTTGAAGATATTCAAAAAGCTGTCAAAATACAAGGACCTTGAAATAGATATCTCAAAAATGTGGCACATGGGAACATCAACAACCCTGTTGTAATTGGAACCCTCGGATTGCTTGGAAAAGATTCCAGTGGACTAATGGAAGGGATTCCTGGAAGTCTATGCCTCAAAGAGATACAAAAAATTGTTCTAACAAGTACAGCCCAGACTTTACGAAGGGCTTTAACAATATAATTTTTTTTTTGTCAGTGGAAAGTGTCATGGTGCCATTTGTAATCTTAGATCCCTGGGCGGAACCCGGAAAGAAATGTGTAAATGCCAAAATTCAAAGGAAATAATAATAATAATAATAATAATAATAATAATAATAATAATAATAAATTAACAGACAGAGAGAAGCAGCTTGGATAACCAAACTGATACGAGAAATAAAACAAATCAGATGTGAGCTTTCTATATTAGACGAGCTCGCCAGAAACCCTTATATTTCCACACGCAAGTGCAAAAAGATCAAGCGGAAATATAACATTAAATCCCTAATTGACATTCCATCAATCAAGGAAATGCTGAAGCAGGAACTTCAGTTAATGGCGCAGAGAACAAGACGATACGAAAAACGTTGTAGGTTCTATCGCCAAAATAAAATATTCCGAACAGATTTTAAGAAATTTTACAGGGAAATTGGAAAAACACCTATACATGTCGAAAGGCCACCATCGATTGATAATGTACAGACATTCTGGGAAAATATCTGGAGCATCCCAAAGGAGTATAACCCAAATGCAGAATGGATACGGCGTGAAGAAGAACGAATGCTGGATACACCTCTGCAAGAATGGGAAAATATATCCACAGATGATGTTAGGTAAGCTCTAACGAAATCCCAAAAGTGGAAATCCCCAGGAAATGACAAGTTGCCTAATTTCTGGCTCTATCATCTCTCATCTACCCATGAAATTCTTGCAAAAACATTAACAACGCTTGTAAATAATCCCAATAAAATCCCGGAATGGATTACTGAAGCTGTTACATACCTCATACCAAAAACAACTGAAACAGAAGACCCGAAAAATTATAGACCGATAACATGTCTCTCCACAACGTATAAGTTGATCACGTCTGTATTGACGAACCGTACTTATTCCTTTTTCGAAACAAACAGCATTTTCCCGCTGGAACAGAAGGGATGCAGAAGAGGTTCATATGGCTGCAAAGATAAACTTCTGATAAATAAAATAATCCTGGAAAATTGCAGAAGACGACGCAGAAATCTTAGTGCAGCGAGGATTGATTATCGTAAAGCCTTTGATAGTGTTCCACATTCTTGGATCCTTAAGACTTTGGAAATGTACAGAGTCTCCCCTGTGGTATTAAATTTCCTTAAGCACAGCATGGGAATGTGAAACACCAAACTATACCTTAGTCACACCGGGGGCACTGCCATATCCAACCGTCTGAATATCTGACGTGGAATCTTTCAAGGAGACTCTCTGTCACCCCTTCTGTTTTGTTTATCCTTAATCCCTCTTACACATGAACTGAACAACTTTATGGTTACAAAATAAATAAGAAAATATTCAATCACCTACTCTACATGGATGATCTCAAACTCTTTGCCAAAGACGACAATGAGTTGAAAGGCCTCCTCAATATTGTAAAATACTTCAGTGACGACATAGGTATGGACTTTGGATTAGATAAATGTGCAAAAGTAACATTCAAGAAAGGTAGAATTACAGAAACACCCTTAATAGATTTAGATTTTGTCACAAAGATTAGGGAACTGGAGCATAATGAAGCTTATAAGTATTAGGTTGGTGCAAAATAATGACGTAATAATGTCGTTTTTTGACTTTAAAAAATACGTTAAAAAACGACATTATTACGTCATTACTTTTGCACCAACCTAATACCTAGGAATTAGCGAAGTTGATGGCATACGACACCCCCAAATGAAGGAAAAAATAAGAAAAGAGTACTACAAGCGTGTACGTCTTGTACTAAATACTGAGCTAAACTCAAAAAACAGAATATCAGCCATAAACACATTGGCTGTCCCTGTGGTGCAATAGAGCTTTAATGTCCTTAACTGGACCATAGCTGAAATTAAGCGAATGGACGCCAAAATGAGAAAGTTTCTCACTTACTATCGCATGCATCATTCCAAAGCTGATGTTGATCGTCTGTATGTGCCCAGATCCGAAGGAGGCAGAGGAGTAGTTCAACTAGAACTGTCCTACATAACTACAACAATTGGCCTCCAGAGATATTTGGAAACTACAGAAGACTGGATGATGGTATGCGTCAAGGAACATGAAAGTAGTAAGCGTCTTTACTCTGTAATGAAAGAAGCTATCAAATTCAAAATGGAGTTTCAAAAGGGCGTAGAGATGCAACTACAGCACAATACATCGGCTGAAACTGCAAAATACTTAAAAAAGACGAATGCAAAGACAGCAAAGACGAATGCAACCGACCAGATACAGAAGCGATGGCAAATTAAACCGCTTCATGACTCTGCCCGTACCAAATAAGCTGACGTAGACAAAACCCGTACCCATCAGTGGCTACATAGTGCAGGGTTGAAAGCGGAAACTGAAGGTTTTATCCTTGCTGCGCAGGACCAATGCTTGCTAACTAGGAATTATCAAGCACATATACTAAAATATTGTGTCAGCCCAAAATGCAGATCTTGTATCAGGTTGCACGATGTTGACACCCACTGAATATAAAACCCGACATGACAGAGTGGGACAATATCTGCACTGGAAAATCTGCAACTTCTACGGGAAGGAAACTGAAAGAAACTGGTATGAACACCAACCAGATACTGTTACGGAGATAGGACCTGTTACAATTCTATAGGACTACACAATACACACTGACAGAACAATCAAAGCCAACCGCCCAGATATTGTTATTAAAGACCACAAACAAAAACGGTGCCTCCTTATTGATATGGCAGTCCCTGCTGACTGCAATGTATCTTTGAAGATATTCAAAAAGCTTGAAATAGAAATCTCGAAAATGTGGCATATGGGAACATCAACAATCCCTGTTGTAGTTGGAGCCCTAGGATTGGTTGGAAAAGATTGCAGTAGACTAATTGAAGGGATCCCTGAAAGTCCATGCCTCAAAGAGATACAAAAAATTGTTCTGACAAGTACAGCCCACACTTTACGAAGGGCTTTATCTATGTAATTTTTTTTTCTTTTTTTTTTTTTTGTCAGTGGAAAGTGTCATGACGCCATTTCTAACCTTAGGTCCCTGGGCGGGACCCGGAAAGAAATGTGTAAACCCCAGAAATCAATGAAAATAAAGATAATAATAATAATATTAATAATAATAATAATAATAATAATAATAATAAAAATATCCGGGTTTTTCTCTGAAAATAAATCAGCAGACAATGTTATTTTATTTATGGTAACTAGCTTTTTGTCGATTGCATTACTCGGTTTCCGTCGTTCAATTCTGTGCATCTGAAAATGTCACGTTTATTGCGGTCGCCATTGCTTCTCGGCCTTTTGGCTGTGATCATTGTGTAGTATCTGCCCTCGGGCGGATAAATTATATTTCATCTCGCAGTTGTGTCTCTGTTTGCGGACAGAGCGCAACTAAAAATATTATTGAGAAGTACCCGGTTTTGGGAAACAGGTGCGCTTGACAATACCTCCCTCAGTAAAGAGGGCGGATCGCTAGTAATATTGATGCTAGCGCAACCTACGGTTGCGGAGGCGGGGGCTATTTTTGGACCTCGCGCTGCTGCATTATTCCATTAATTGAAAGCATTAGATTTACCAATGAGGTTTTAAGTTAAAGATGGTCAATTTATTTGGTAAAGCCGAAATAATCAGATACAAAATGGATACCAAATGTAAAGGATATAATTGACTATCCAATAAATGCAAAATCAATTAATAACATTCAATATACTATTCAAAATGAATAATAATAATGATGATGTTTCCTAGTGATATGTCTCTTACTGAAGACTGTAATATATCACTGAAAATCTTCAAAATACTCTCAACATACAAGAATCTTAAAATGGAAATATAAAAGAATTTGGTTTCATTGAAAAGACTCTGCCTTTAAGAAAAATGTTCTGACAAGTACAGCACACATCTTATGACGTGTTTTAGCAATGTAGCACTCAGGTTGATTAATTTTATTTTTTTTTAAAACTGTTATGATGCCTCTATATTTCTGAGATGAAGTATTATGTACACTATTTACATTATTCGGACTATTGTCCTCATCTTTGTCGCCATATTTATTACAACGTTTCGGCCGTTGTACGCTCCAGCTTTCTTCAGGTGGTTGGAATGTCGAACTGAATAAAAGGTTCCCTTCGACATTCCAACAACCTGAAGAAGGCTGGACCGTACAACAGACGAAACGTTGTAATAAAATTGGCAACAAAGATGATACTCTGAATAATGTAAATAGTGGTATGATGCCATTTTTCATTTTAGGTTTCTGGTTTGTACCTGGAATTATTATTATTATTATTAATAATAATAATAATAATAATAATAATAATAACAATAATAATAATTAAACATGAGTGTTATCACATAGCCATCCAGTCTGACGAAAATACGTCTCAGCGAAAGAATCATTCAAATCATATGGATATTAAAATGGAAATTGCTTAAATTTAGTATTTAAACGCATTCACTAATAGGAGAAACAAGGATTAAAAAGAATACCGGTTCTAACATTTAAATCATCTCAGGAAATGCTTCATTATTTGAGATGTACAATATTTTGCTCATAAGAACTGGTCACATACTAAGAAAAAAGACTCTCTCAATGTCATTTGCCAAGGAAAATAAAAAAAAAACAAAAAAAAACATTGAAAACCATTTTATGAATTTTGATTCTATCGTGCACTAAAATCATGACCAGTGGAAATAATAATAATAATAATAATAATAATATTAATAATAATAATAATAATGTATATGTGTGTACATATGTATATTGGTTAGTATAAGGCCGCAAATTAAATTACAGATTAATAATTTTAGAGAGGTGTTACTAAGTTATATTACTTGTTGTTATACGTGTTATGTAATGTTTTTACTTGATACAAGCAGAACATTAGACAATTATTATTGATAATAGGAAGAAGGAAGAGAAACAAAGAGGAATGAAATAGCAATAATGGTGGGAGTGATTGTGATGGTGGTGGTGATTGTGGTGATAGTGACTTATCGTCTATTTTCATATAGTCTTTTGTTATTTATTTATTTATTAGTAATTTATATGCCATTTTTATATTATTAGCCATACAATACAAAAACATAACAAGCCTTACTTTAAATATTATTAGTATGTATATATTAATTGTATTAATGGAAAAATACATCCGTTTAATAACAGGATGAGGGATGAGTCTTCTTGGGATCCAGGCACTTATAAATGAAGATTTTACCGTTGTTCTCAATAAAAGCAGTAGTAAAAAAATTAGCAGGAGGAGGGCCACCCCACCCCCGGACGTGATGGCCCACCATGGTATGTATTTGGTCTGGCGTCCACGAACCAGCTTCTAGGTCTTTGTAACTACGCAATAATTATAATGCTGAAAAATGGCAAATATCGCTAAACCGCGTCGTTGGTCACTCGGCACATCATGGACCACGATCCCCAGTGAGGAACCAGACAGGAATCAAAATTCTGCAACTGGAACAAATTCTTCCCAACAAGAACTAGAGGAAAATTACGCTCACAACAATCCTCATATATTCATTAAAAATACAACAAAAAGAACAGTAAATAAGTGGTCTAGGAAAGAGTATATTGAAGTAATGAGATCATTTTACACTGCTATAAAAATCCAACAACGACTAAACCCGCCTATAATATCTACCGAGGAAATATCTATCCAACACACAAAATGCCGATGCCAACAAACTAGCCAATGTCAGGCGTTACATCATTTGGAAGAAAGAAAAAAGACATTGAACTCGGAAGCATCCGAGAAAACAGCAAAAATAGATCAAATCTTAACATCGAGGTGCTGAATGCCAACAGCTCAGAGGAGACAGACGCAGAGGAGCAAATAGAAACCAGTTGAAATAATCTCTCTGAGGTACACAAATAAATACAAAACGGTAATGACAAATATGGGAGAAAAACAGAAATGGTAAAAAACATCCGTTATAAATAAGAGAATGTAAATGAAATGTTTTTCGAGGAAAGATCAACAATTCCAAAATTAAGAAAGAATCGTCAGTTGAGGAAACCATCAACCTCACGAACGAAGTATAAACCCAACGCAAATAAAAATGAAAAATACTAGTCTGGAAAGAGAAAAGGAAACCGAAATAAATAAACTACGAGGACAATTGTCATATCTAGGTAAAGTAGACAAGGGCTCCAAAATGAAAGAAAGAAAAAGAAGACAACTGAAACGAAGCCTTGACATGATGAATAACCCTAAAGTAACAAAAGTTAAAGAGAAGCTGAAATAAAATATTCAGGCGATGGTACAGGGAATCAGGCGTTATGAGCAAAGAAACAGATTCTACTGCAAAACAAGATCTTCAAAGAAGTTCCAAAGAAACTATATTGAGAGTTGGGAAAAATAGACATAAATAGCCCACCTAATAGATGGAATTCTGGTGTAAATTGTAGGAAAACGGCAAAATGCAGAATGAAAGAGCTACATGGATCAATCAATAACAGGAACAGCAAATACATATAAAGTGACAAAATTAAACGGATGACAATATTACTGAAAAACACTGCCATCTGCAAAACCGAAAACTAGAAAGCACCAGGAATAGATCGAATAGCCAATGTTTGGATAAGAAACCAATCTAGCACTCACCAAGACATAGCACAAACATACATTGATATAATCATAAACCTATGAAAAGAGACAAAAGGCTCACGTGGAGAGAAGCATATCAACGAAGACATTAGAATGCTGTTCGGAATCGACAGATGTGCCAAAAGCCAACTTCAAAGGTGATACACTAACGAAAACTACAGATTTAGGCCGTGATATCAACACCATTAAGGAAGTAGACCAAGATGATGCATGAAAATACTTAGAAATTAGTGAAGGAGACACAATACAACATTCAGTTATGAAGAAAAAGAGTCCGTTTGATATTAGAAAGCGAAATTAATGAGGTTAATAATATAAGTCTATCAACATATTCACTGTACCCGTAATAACATATATCTTCAGCATTATTAAATGGAAGTTGAATGACATAAAAGATTGGACGTCAATACCAGAAAAATGCTCAAGTGAAAATGTACCACCCGAAATGAGATGTTGATAGGTTGTACGTACCAACTGCTTTTGGAGACCGAGGTTTAATCCAACTTGAACTAAGTCTAAAAACTGCAACAATCGGCTAAGAAGCTTACTTTATAAAAACTAGCGATCATCTCCTACAAATAGTAAAACACTAAATCCACTCCATCAACAAAGAAGCTGCACTCTTCAAGAAATATCTTAATATACCCGAATCCTGCCACCAACAAAACAAAGCGAATACATTCTACGCCAATCGAGTAAAACAGAAAGCAAAACAACATGGCCATTTTGAGCAATTATGGCCAGGATCAACGTTGTATTCTTTGAATTCAATATTTATAGCTTTCAATAATATTTTGAACTGTTATAAAATATGCACCTCCAGAACTTTGTCTTAATTTTCCAAATTCATTTTCTAAATAGTCTGTGGTAAATTCACCAGTTCATTAATTTTGCAACTGGGATCATTGTGACTAAATTTTTGGTCCGCCATTTTAACATTTTACCATGTTGTCCAATACAACTTTTGCTAATCCTTCAAAATTTTCAGCCAAACCAAGTAAGTTTCTCCGAGATATTGTAGAGCAACCTTGGCATATACTTTATCACCTAAAAGAATACAGTTGTTTTTTCCTGATTTTCATAGATTTCACCAAAATATAAACAAAAAAATAGTCATTTAATTTTGAAATTTCTGATGTCAAAGCTAGCAATGTTCTCACACAAGGTAACTTAAAATCGTCCTGATGTCTGTTATATAATGACCGAAATGTAACAAGGTATTAAAACGCCCTAAGAATATTAGAATCATAATGTTTTGTTTCAATCTTTTTGGTGACATACATAACATAACATAATATGATATTTTAACTATTTTCTTTTATTATCAATTTTTAAGTATACTAAGATGACGAATTGCTTTATTGATTTGTGACTAGTGAAGAAACATTGCTGTTCGAATTTTTGAAAAAGAAAAATTGTTTTATATATACCAGTATTGTAACACTGAAATTTCAATTTTCAAAATTTTTAATTAAAAATATTGGAATACGTCTAGTGAAAAAAAAAGCAACAGATTTGATGAACAACTGATTGTCTAATTTATCACATGTAAATAGCAAGAAAATTCTGTTGATCAATATGTGACGTCCCTAAACACAGTCTTCGCTCGCTCCTCGCTGCTTCGTTCGGGTGTCGCCGCTCCAAACGTGACGTCCCCCTGTCGCGTCAGTCGTGTTGTCCCGTCCTGTGACGACCAACTGGCTTGGTATCGGTCGCGGCACCCAAATGTGACGTTCTAACCTTTTGGTGATTCGGATGGGAATCTGGTTAGATTCGATATCAGCCTCGTCGTTCCCAACTCGCTTCCAACGTCTGGTTACCAAAGTAACTGCGTTGATCTCCAGTCTGCCTACCCACGTTGTGAATTGATCTTAGGCAGACGAAATCAATCAGTCGTTGGGGCCGTAATGCAAATTGAGTTCAACCGAGGGTGACACCGCACAAATATGCATAAAATAAAATAAAATGAAAACTCAAAAGTTCAAGGTATCAAAGAAAAAAGGATAACAAAACTTTATGTCTAGTTGCTGGATACATAGGACTGCGTCTATCTCCCGACCCGTTATATGGATTGCGACTCGTTTTTTTTTGTTAGTCGAGTTTTAACACTTTAAGTTGTCTGTTCTTTAAGAAATTGGTTCTTGGTGTGTCTTCAGGCGAAAGTCGAAAAACTTATTTTGGTGGTATGGATCTAAGTCGCTTTTCAAAATAAATTGTTCTTGGATTGAAGACGAGTTCGGAAGTTGCGCGAATCTTAGTCAGCTGCGAGGCCTGCTTCAACTGAACACTCTCCTCTGCTGAGTTCTCCGGGAAACTCTCCGGGAAACTCTCCGGGAAACTCTCCGGGAAACTCTGATTTTCGCTCGCTGCGACTTTGCTTATATGGTCGCCGACCAAAACCGGGGTGGGTTTGTTGGGGCCGGAGGTTCCTCGATAATTCTAAATACATACCCATTTCTTTTATTTTTTGGTTAGGAATTTTCCACTTCTTTCCATTTTTGGGAGTCTTCTCTTACTCCCACCTTCACACCATACTTCAGAGGGGCGTCAACGGCTCTCCCCAATTCTTCGTAGCAACCTCTCATACCCATCCTCTAAGTGGGCGGCGGCGGCTTCCCGCCTTGCGTCACGCGATCACCACTCGGCCAATGATGTCCATCCGGGCGTGTGCGATTCAGCTGGCTTTGTTTCAGGAAAAAAAATATATCTTGCTCAAAAAAAAAAAAAATCTTTTTATTTTCCTTTTCTTTCCTTAATCGCAGCTCTCACCTTCTCTGGCCGCCAACAGATCAATGCGACCAGTGGTGTGATAACCTCAATTCTTTATCTGGACTTCGTCAGTTTTTCGCTAATTATCAGAATGGGTGGTCGTCCAGCAAAACACAATCGACCGTCGTCTCGAAAAAACAGTTCCATTGTTCTAGTCATTCTTTGGTGCCAATTTCTGATAACATAGTTTTGTTATCACAACCGAAGATGTCTTGTCAAAAAACGGTCAGTCGTTACTCAGGGTTGGTTTCGTGTGGGGCTTAGCAGACGACACGGTTATTTTTTCTTATCTATCCAAAGCCCTGTATTCCACCTGTTCTTTGTCAATTATCAAAATAACATTATCAATTGGAGTTCTCTTTAGCTAGTCGGTCTGTGGTTTGCTAATTAGATGTTTGCCAGCATTAAGCGGTTGTTATCTAATTCTGATAACACAAGTTCGTCGCCAGAACATAGTCGATTCCCTTATCCACTTAGAATTTTTCTGCGATGGTAATGACACCTTTTCGCCATTTGCTACTTATCAAAATAACATTGTCAAGGCTCCTGGTCGTGGGTGTTTTTTTTATCATCTACGCTTGGGTCTCGCCTCTCTTTTCCTTTCTTTCCTTTCTCTTTTTCCTTTCTTTTCTTTTTTGTCCTGTTAAATGGTGTCACAAATATAATGATACCATTTTCAAAAGTGGGGATTTTGTCTTTCTCGAGAAACTGTGCTAACTCATCATTTTGCACATTTCGCACAGAAGCAGAAGTTTTGTCTGTTGGTTTTGGATGAGAATTAGGTAATACATTCATGGCAAATGATCAAATATTTCTGGGTCGTACTTTTCTTGTAATAACCAGATACATAATCAGAAAGAAAATGCCTTTCACAAACAGTAGTGTTTCGTTTGTCAGGGGCGTTTTCTTGAGGTATTTCCTTTAACCGTTATTCTCACTCTATCTGGTCTTGGAGAAGACAAAATAGACAATTTTTTTTGTTAATCATAGTTACCATAGCAACCTGTGGCACTACTATTTTACCATTTTGAGAATGATTTTGTGATAGTGAAATTAAAATATATTAAACTATTATTTTGTAAAAAATACATGGTGCTTCTAAAAAGTGTATGAATCTTATATTCTAAGGTTTGAAGAGTATAGGATTCAGAATTAACAACTTTAAAGTTTGTAGGAATGGGAATTTGTTATTTTTTGTTACATTCCGTTGTTTTTAAGGGATTACGTGGTTCCAAATAATTTCCAAATTGTTCCACTAGTCAGTGCCCGCTTTATGTTGAAATTAAATAATAAACTGAACCTCCATCATGAAAATTTTTAACTGTATTTTATGGGGTGCAGATTGATCTCCTCCTCCACTCAAAATATGATTATTTAAATATAAAAAAAAACATTTTTAATATTATTACAGTATATTTTCTTAAAATATTAAACTGGTTAATTTCTTGGTTTATATTTTTAACAAGAATACTAGTAAAATTCGACATACATTTTCTAAAACACTCGCGTGTAAATATTTTTTTAAATCAATGTTTGTTATGAAGAATAATATTATATTATAATAAAACATTATAATATATTATAATAATATAACATTATAGTATATAATATCATAGAAAAATATTAATTTCAATTATTATTCATTTTTCTCAAATGTGCAAATTTCTGTATAGTAATTTTGGAAAATTATCAGTGCAAAATGTTGCATTCAATTTTTTTTGTTTGTTTTCCTATAAGGGCGATATCAACATACTTCTAGTGTTATACAGAAAATGCAAATTATTCCTTAAAAATTAATTAAAATATTCATTATTATGAAGAATAATAGCATAAAGAAAAAAATTAAATTAATTTTCTCTGATAAAATTCTTAATAATGATATTTTTTTGTGAATTCTCTCTTTAAAATAACGGAAAAATATCATAAATGTGAAAGGCGATATTGACAAGACAATGTCTTCACCTTTACATTTTGTGGCATATTTTTAATAGTTGTAAAATATTAAATTTAATTTTCGATATTAATTTTGTGATAAATACTTTACTAAGTACCATTTTTCATGAATATAGAAGTAAAAAACGTTACCTTTGTTAAAAATTCTATTTATTTACTATTTACGAATGTCAGAAAAATTCTACACTTTTAAAATAACCTGTTTATTCTATTAACGAAAAACATAAATTATTCATAAAAAAATTAATTTTATACTTAATATCATCATTGAAGAACATATCGGCTGTTGATCCCGAGTAGCTGAAGAGCAACATGTGCCTTGAATTAAATTATTTTCTACTGAATCTTTTTTTCCATTGTTTTCCTTGCTATTTTACCAACTAACATTTATGAGCGTTATACGAACTTTATAACAATAATCTAAATGTTTTTTTTCTAACATTGCTTAATATGAATTGTATATTGTGAAAATATTTACTGTCATGATACAATATGAATCACATATTTGTATGTGTACCTTATTGTGACTGTATGTGTCTCCATATTCGTAATTATGGGTGCAATTAAGTGATGACGTGTTTTTGTGTATTTATGTGTCTATTTTTGTTTATACCTCTGTGAGCATGTTATATATATATATATATATATATATATATATATATATATATATATATATATATATATATATTGTGTGTGGTTGCGTGATTGTGTGTGCGCGCATGAACATATGTGTGCTCGACTGTGCGTCTATCACCATATATTTTCGCATGCGCGAGATTCAATACTTATTCAATAATGTCTAGGTACTCATTTGTTTTTTGTTTTTTAGGGGTTTTTTTGTATGTTTCTGGGAGAGTAAATTAAAGAAACCATAACAAACAAAAATAACAGATATTCGCTTTATTTTTTTCTCGGTCAAAACAAGGCTAGGCATTCCAGTTAATTACTGAAGCACCTCCAGATAAAACAGTGACGAACAGTGTATCAATTAACAACACCCTAAACCAGAATGGCGGGTAAGGAAGTGCGGATGACGAAATCATACGTGAAATTGTTACATGGTATTTTGCAGTCATTATTTTCTGATTTACCGAAATCTTTTCTCGTGTATTTGTACGATGTGGCACATGGGAACATCAACAATCCCTGTTGTAGTTGGAGCTCTAGGTTGCAAAAGATTCCAGTAGACGAATTGAAGGGATTCCTGGAAGTCCATGCTTCAAAGAGATACAAAAAATTGTTTTGACAAGTACAGCCCACATTTTACGAAGGGTTTTATCTATGTACTTTTTTTTGTCAGTGGAAAGTGCCATGATGCCATTTCTAACCTAAGGTCCTTGGGCGGGACTCGGAAAGAAATGCGTAAACGCCAGAAATCAAAAGAAATAATAATAATAATAATAATACGAAAAAGAAGCAGAACATCATGATGTTGAATCTGCTGAAAGTAAAGAGGTTCCAATACCTGGCATGGCTAATTAGAGAAATATTTCAAGCAATACTTCAAGTTAGTTCCTTTTATGGTTGGTGAACACGAAATTATTTTCCAGAAATCGTTCTACCACACAGGACGACTTGGCGATACATGACATCATTGGTAGTGTAAAAATGGCAGGACTGCTTGGAACAGCTCATTCACCGAATAAAATGTCGTCACTTAGCTTCGGTTCGTAGCTGAGATATGATTATTATTTCCCGGCTGAATCATCTAACCATCGGAGAGGATAAAAAATCAAATAATAATATAGGCTGATGCTACAGCAAGTATGGACACCATGGATTTTGATCTTAATTGATTGGTGATGTTATCATGAACATCTTTTCTTTTTTGCGAATTATGATAGCCTACGTTGAATATGCCGTTCGGGGGCATAGATTTACTTGTCACTTACCTGGGATGGTTTTATCCATTAAGGCTTGACACACTGAGTGTCTCTTTACATGAGCGGGAGTAGTGATGGAACATCATATTCGGAAGCAACAAATCATTTTTTTAATTCGAAACATGAGACAGGCTGGGTGATATATCTAGATAATCGGGAACGCCTTCATTCGGAGACCAGCTGAACGGACTGGGTTACCCAACTTGATAGTAATTCTAACTAAGCTCCACCCGCAACGTTATTCTCTTGCCTTTATCAAAACCTTTCACCATATCGAGCATATCTGGCTATAATGCAGGATATACCTTTATCAGTTGCGTGCTGCTATCTCATACAATAGAAATCGGATTGAATCTTGAAAGTAACGCTGAAGTAGACACAACTACCACAAAATAAGAAAACAGAAACAAGAAGAAAAAAACTAGGCCAAAAGTAAATAGAAGAAAACTGGAGTCAAAAGAATCTAGATAGCCAATTCCTTCCACGTTGCAAAATGGCTGATGTAGATTAATTCACAATACACTAATGGCTAAGAAGTTCAAGACTTAAAAGTGATAATGAAAGGTTTATTATTATTGCACAGAGACAGAGCCTGCTTACATGTAGGTAGCAAGGTAATAACTTGCATAATATAACGGACCCACATTCGGGTTCTATGATAAATACATTGAAACTATTCATCACCATATCTGTAGATGCTCAATAGTAATGGTAATATTAGTCATTTCTGTGTAAGAAAAACGAGTAAAAAACTGGTATAACAATATGGGTTAGTATCTGCACTGGAAGACCTGGAATCACGACGGGAGAAAAAAAAACAGCCGCAATCTGGTATGAAGATAATCTTGAATCTGTATTTCAGGAATCAGTTAGATAATTCCTAAGCGTATCTTAGATGTGGCACAAGGCCGAAAGTATGGGGCACCTAGTGAGGATCGAACTCACTTTTCAGTTGTAACTGATCTAGCGAGAAAATTCAGGAATCAGATAGTGCCATCCTTTGAGATGTTCCTATCAACAGAGATTGAACAATAAAATCAAATCGCCCAGACATTATTATCAGATAAAAAACGTTTAGAGTGAAATGAGCAATCCAACTGACAAAAACATCTTTACAAAGCTTTTTGAAAACAAAGCAAATAGAAAGACCTGGAGAAGGAAAAAGAAAAAAAAGGGGCAAGTAAAAACTGTATTTCGAGACCTCGGTTTGATTTGGAAACCTTTCCAACAAACTCATTGAATGGATTCTTTGCACCCACTGCCTTAAAGAAATAAAAATAAAATGTACGCACAAGCACAGCTCACACATTATTACGAAGAAATGTGTAAAATGTTTGTGATCTTTGTTTGTTGTTGTTTTTTGTCTTGTTTTTTTATTGTTTTTTCTTTTATAAAAATGATTAGTGAAAAATGTCATGAAGTCATTTCTGTCCTCAGGTGTCTGTTTGGACACGAAAGGAAATGTGTATACTGCTCCTCTTGTGACTGGAGCTTTAGGTCTGATAAACAAAGGAACTCAACAATAAATCAACAAAATCTCTGGTGCACCATCTCTCCAGAAAATCAAGAAAATAATTCTAACAAGATCAGTGCTTGGTTAAGTATTTAGTTAATTGCTGACTTTTGGTTAAGTAGAAACAACAACAACAAAAAAAGCTCATCCTTCATTTGTACTTGGTTATGACCCAGCATGTGATTAGAAATCAAATGCAAGTCAAAAATCTTTTTTCATAATAATAATAATAATAATAATAATAATAATAATAACCCCAGCCGAAAATAATACAAATTTTGAAAAATTTTGAAAAACTAAATAAATACAAAGAACACCGATATAGGGTTCATTAGAATGTTGTAGCTGAAGATAAAAAAAAAATTACCTGTTGTTATAGGGGCTTCCTAAATGGTATTAAAAAGAGAACAAAAATTTGAGGGTCAAATACCGGGTAGCCTTAAAATATAGGATAATAAGAGTTACTCCCCTTGAATCATGAAATCAACGATAATGGCTACTATAATATATTAATATATATTTTTAACCTTGCATAATCTGGTAACCCTGAATCTGAGCTCAAAGAAAATCGTTCCCTACACCTAACATTTCTAAGGCATTTGAATGAGCTACGAATCATTGAAATCGGACCAGTGGGAACGGAGGACTTGCTTGAACACGCACACGCATAAACATAGTTACACTGTACTTTATATATAAGATGCAAGCGTATTTGATAAAATACGCCACACCGAACTGCTGGAACTGCTAGATAACCAATGATATATTTGGGAAGGATATTAAAATAACCCAGAACTTATACTGGGAACAATCCGTCTGTGTACAGAAAAGTAATTCAATAAATATACAAAAATAAAAAGAGGTGTAAGACAAGGATGCGTCTTCTCACCGGACTTATTCAACCTATACAGTGAGGCTATTCTGAGTGAATTAGTCCTACCAGGATTCCTAATTGCCGAACAGAATCTTAACAACGTGTTATGCAGTTGACACTTCGTTGATAGAACACATAGAAAGAAAATTGCAATAACTCCTACAGAAGGTAATGTTGGAAAATTGGCAAAAAGTCTAAACATCAATTGCAAATGAAACAGTCCAAGATGCAAATTACAAATATTAGATGCCCAAATCGAGCAACTACAATCATTTAAATGTATGGAAATATTTTAACAGAAAGATGCCTTCCAAAAGCTAAGTAAAGTATTAAGTAACAGAAAATTTCGTTAGAAACATAGGTAAAAATACTGAATTGTTATGTATAATCAGTTCTGCTATTTGACAGTGAATGCTGAACGATCTTTGTCCAGATGAAGAAGAGAACTGAAGCAAAAGAAATGCGTTTTTACCGAATGACGCTGAGAATAACATGGACCGAATAGGTGAGCAACGTCGACGTTTTAGAGAAAATGGAAACAAACAGACGTGTATACTTATCAATTGTAAGATGACAGAATGCAAATGAAACAGTCCAACATTAAAACTACAAATTGTAGATGCCCAATTCAAGCAAGTACAAACAATTAATATCTGGGAAGTGTTTTGACATAGGGCGGAAAGCGTGACACCGAAATCTGAAAAATGCCTTCAAAAAGCTAAGTAAAGTATTAAGCAAGACAAAAACGAAAAAAGAAAAGAGTAATGAACCTGTATGCAATAACAGTTTTATTGTATAGCATGAATGCTGGATATCTGCACAGATGAAGTAGAGACTTGAAACAACAGATGCCGGGGTCTACAGAAGGATGCTGAGAATACCATAGACTGAACAGTTAAGCAACGACAAAGATTTAGACAAAAGGGGAACAAAAAGGACATGTAAACCTAACAATTGCAAGATGACAGAAAGCAAATGAAACAGTCCAAAATGCAAATTACAAATAGGATATGCCCAAATCAAGCAACTACAAACATTTAAATATCTGGGAAATATTTTAACAGAGGACGGAAAGTGTGACACCGAAATCCAAAGGCGAATTGGGATAGAGAAACATGCCTTCCAAAAGCTAAGTAAAGTATTAAGCAACAGAAAATTTCTTTAGAAACACGGGAAAAAAGTACTGAATTGTTATGTATTATTAGCCCTGCTATATGGCAGTGAATGTTGAACGATCTTCGTCCAGATGAAGAAGAAAATTGAAGCAAAAGAAATGTGGTTCTTCAGAAGGATACTGAGAATTCTATATTCTGAACATGTAAGCAACGACGAAGATTTAGAGAAAATGGAAACAAAAAGGACACGTATATTTAACATCAGAAAGAGGCAGTGGATATTTATCTGACACAATGAGAAAAGAGAGCTTGGGAAATGTGACACTCACAGGACAGATTGAGGGTAAGAGAAACAAAGAAAAGTAACACACAACCTATTGAGTGAGCTTGAATAAATGAATGGCGGAACAATTTTTAGGGGAGATAAGACAAACATTTTTGAAAATCTTCAAAGGGCAGGAAATTGTGGAGAATCATGAACGTCTATTTCCTAAAGGGTCAAAATCATGTTTCGTTCGCCTCAAATACAACTTTCTCTTTCTGATATTGCTTTTAAGGTTGTAATCATTTAATTATGTCGTAGGCAAGGTTTTTTTTTTAATATTTTACATAGCTTTTCAGTTTACGTTCCCAAACACCAACTTCAAATAATTTATTGCTGTGCAATTTACATTTTTGGGAAACTTTACTTGTAATTTTTCAAAAAATGTTGTTTATCACATTATTAAAGACACATATTATTTTACTTATATTATTTATATTATTCGGACAGTTATCCTCATCTTAATTGCCATATTCACAACGTTTCGGCCGTTTTATGCTCCGGCCTTCTTCAGGTGATTGGAATTTCGAATCGAATCCTTTATTTCGCCTACCATGGGCCATAACACATGGCCCATTGGATAAATACGTTGGTTCGATCCAATGATTAGACCTAAAGTGTTGTGAGTTCAATGCCAGGCTACAGAAGTGGTGAACATTTGGAGAGTTGAGTTAAAGAGAAATAACAGAGACATCAGTAAGAGACATGGCACGTAGAACTAGAACAATCTACCCCATCATAACAGAATAATATACGCAAAAGTAATTCAGCGATTATTCAGGCCGGTAGATTGAAATAAATAAATATATAGTTTAATAAATAAATAAATAAATAAGAAACAGAGCAACTACTCAAATATGAGTATCTATTAAAAATAAAGTTTAAGTATTATGATATATATATATATATATATATATATATATATATATATATAAGAAGAAAAGCATAAACGATTCATTTCTGTTATGATTTGATTGTTGAATATCTACCTAATTATTCAGGAAATAAAATTAGGAGACACGGTGGAGTAGAGCATAATGGCTCGGATTAAGGAATCGGAGTTCGAATTCCAGCCGAATCCATTGCCAGTTCAAGAAAGACATTTGGGTCACTAACACATGAAAAGTGCATGTCTGAGATCGAGAATATTTAACATCGAAAAACGTGAAGGAGAAAAAAATAAAATTAATTATTTTTAATAATATGTGGAAATCCCCACCCTTTACCTGAAGACGGTCGCGAAACCAGAAACCCGTGTAGTAAAATTATGGAAAATAAAGCATATTATTTGTTTTAAAAGATCCACATTATAACCAAAAACTTTTGCGGTATCTCTCTTCTTTTTAATATACACACTTTTCTCTCGTTGGAACCACTATAAACTTTTCTTATATATATATATATATATATATATATATATATATATATATATATATATATATATATAGAGAGAGAGAGAGAGAGAGAGAGAGGGATAGAGATGGGTGTAACTAGGTTAGATCTTCGGCAATATAAATTTATCTGGTTCCCATTATCTTCTGCTTTATATATAAATACGCATTAATTCACATATAGACGTGTATTCTATTTATCCTTCGTAAATTCAAGCGGCAGTTAATGTAGAAATGCGGACTACACTTGCACGCATGCGCCTTGCAAATCTGTTCCTCCGCCATTACTGCAAGGCTCGCATTAATCTTCTGATCTCTGGCACAATAGCCCGTCAACCTTCTACAACGATCTAATTAACATCATTAGCTTTGGTCTTCTGGAGCACACCTCCGGCCCAGAGAGCACCCACTGAGATGGTAGCTTTATCAATTTATAAATATAAACAATGGTCCCTCATTACAGGAAGTTGGTCCCCAGGGTTTGCGAAGGTCTTGACAGGAAGCTGGATCAGCAAAGATTTTAACTCCACCCACCAGTTCCTGATTCCCCCCCGCCTTTTCTCCTCCGTCAAATATGATAAATTAAATAAATAACGAAAAACAGAGAAAAAATAATTAGAAATATGAAATGAATAAAATTGTATTTAGCAAAGTTATAAAATGATTCAGGGATTTAATTTAAATGTGAAATAGGGAAAGAGGGACATCTATGTGGGTCATGTATACCTAATTAAAATATTCATGGTTGAGTAGCTAATATAGTCGGCCACTGTTGCTCCTTTCCATTATAAGGTAGGTACTGAAAAATTCTCGGCCTAGCCGACGTTTCAAAATCAGTATAAAATATAGATTTTAGGAGGTGGCCATACCGAAAAGGTTTCACTATTCTTGATACATGCACACACACACGCACACACACACACGCACACACACACACACACACACACATATATATATACACATATATATATATATATATATATATATATATATATATATATATATATTAGGGAAAGAAGAATAGCAAAGTAGAAAAAAGTTTTCGTGTGATGCGTTTCGTCATTTAGGACTTCAGCAGACTAAATTTATGTTTACGTTGACGCAACTAGACATGCACACAAAGAGAAGGTGGCTCTTAGAAATTTAAATTTCATTTTATTTTTAATTTAAGTTATGATTTTGTTTTATAATCTAGCCGATTTCATTTAGATTATGTTTCTATTTGCTTATGTTTCCATCGCTTTTATTGTGACAATAGAAGATCAGTTAATAATGAAATGTATATATAATGAAATGTATATATAATGATATATATATATATATAGTTTGCTGTGAATGAACTAGAGATTTTCTAAGCATTCTAATAAATTGTTCTCTCTTTTAATTAGAATTTTTAAAATAGGAATTGTGGTCATTCTCGTTACCAGGCCCATCTATGCATTTAATATGTTGTATTCATATAATCGTTTATTTAAATTTCTTGAGGTTTCTCCGAAGTAACCCTTGTGGCATTTTTCAGGTAATAAGGTAAATTTATCCTTCATCGCTTACTACTTTGTTTTCGTGTTAAACACATCACACGGAAACTTTCCAATTTGCCATACTATTCGCCTAAAACTCTTATATATATATATATATATATATATATATATATATATATATATATAGTCATCCACAGAGAGACTGTTTCGCTGTATCACAGCTCATCAGTGTGGATAAGACATGAGATGGCTCAAGCTGGGATCGGAACCAGACCGATTTGATATCAGTCGGAGACTCACCCATAGGCTATCAGCGTACGCTAGGAAGAACGGGAAGTTTTAACACATTATAGATAAAATATATTCATTACCGGCTACCAGAGGACTTAATTCATAGCGAATATATATATATATATATATATATATATATATATATATATACAGGCAGCATTTTTTAATTGATGCATGTTTCATTAAATAATATAGACAAGTTTTGTCTATTTATTTTATATAAAGTTTTTTTCATATTGTCTGATAAGCTTAATAACATTATCATTAAAAGACGAAAGAAAATCACCATGTGTGTCTGTATGTATCTGAGTGTATGTTTGTGTCTGTGTGTTTCATAAATTTTGTAATCATCCTTACGCTTCCTTCACATTATATTATGTTTAAAATTTATTAATACATATATATGTGTTTGTGCGTGTGTTTGTTTGTGTGTGATTGTGTGTATGTGTGTGGGTGAGTATTTGAAATTCAGGGGAAATTTCTGAACGATTAATTTTAATTTTCGCAGATTTTCTGAACTGTAATTTCTTCTTCATCACGATACACATTTTAGCAATTCTACAATTATCATTTCTATTTATTTATCATCTGTTCTTAACTGTTGATGAAAACCATACATATTTATATAACATGAACGGTGACAGCGAATTACCCGAAAAGTCGTTTTAAGAAAAATCTTTTCTCGAGTCACCGTCTTCACAGGAAAAGAATAGATTGTTATTGCATTTTTTTAAAACTTAATTTACAGATTTTTAAGACATCAGTTAATGAAAAGTCATGCACTAAAATCTGTTTTGAAGTTCCTCGAATATTTTTAGAGAAACCTGAAAAAACAACAATTAGACATTTAATTGCAATAAATTAAATCCAGGATATATATATATATATATATATATATATATATATATATATATATATATATGGAGGGAGAGAGAGAGAGAGAGAGAGAGACTTGTGCGTGTGTACATGCTAGATGATTATGCATTCGAATTTAGATTCAGCATGAGGATAAATGTATATATACAGTAAAGTGTTCTTTTTTGCATCGAAGCATATGTAATTAGTGAAGAAAGATGTTTCTAAAAAAGAGTTGTTATCCGTCATGAGAAATTAAGAAAATGCGATCACAACAATCGACAATGGGAATTTCATCACGACATTGACATTAAGCAAGACCTGTCGCCTAAAGTTCAACTCGAATTTCAGGGCGTTGCAATCATGACATTAAAAGTATTGAAAGACAGATTCAAGATTTGCTTCTAATATTGGCGACATGTTTGAAGAAGAAAACAAGGTTAGAGACAATGCAATGACTTGGCCAAACCTGAAAATAGTGCAAGTTTCCTCCAAGGATTAATGATAAGATTTAAAAGGTAATGTGTTTACTCTAAATGGCTTCTTTATTTTTTAATGTGTTTAAATAACAATTTAAACTGTCATTTTCAAACTATTTCCCTCACCTGGGATGGTAGATTTAGGTGAGAGTTATTATCGTATGTCGGCGATCCATTCTCTCTAGCCAAAGGTTAGATCTTCAGCCAATTCCTATATATGTCGTGTCCCTTCAGGACTTGAGCTATGATGGCTCTCCACAACTTCCAGTGTTTTGCAGCTCTTAGCATGTTTTTTCTTGCTGAAATTCTTTCCTCGTCCTTTTCTGAAATTAATTAACCAATCTGGATAAGTTGATTACAAGCCGTTTGTCTTTGACACTCTTCCCTTCTGTATGTCCTTTGAGCTTCAATCAAGAAACGATGGATTCATCCCTTTGTAAAGGGCATTTGTGCGAAAATATACATAACAATCTAAATCTAAATGTCGCAGCCACTGATATCCTAGGATGCCTATATATGGGGGCAGCTTGCTAATACTCGTTGCAGACGCCTGCTCGGGCAGATTTGTGTCTTTCACACCCACAGAACCCAACTGTGCAATTTAAGATTGAGTTCTGGGAGAGTGCTCATTATCTAGCGTGATCAACGGTCTGAACAAGGCCAGTACGCTGAAAGCCTCGGTCACGATGACTTGTGACTTCCATCTACCCAAGTTTACTCACAAGGCTTGGATCAATCCGTGGTATGGTTTTCAAGCAGAAACGTGTTGCCCGCTGGGATCATCTCCTCCAGAACGAGAACATCCAAAAGTCACCTTGTCATGATTCGAACACGGGTCTCATGTTCAAAAAGAGTACATTCTAACCACTCGGCTACTTGCCCATAGATCTAACAAGCTAGGCTGATAACCATTACGCTAATCAGACATCCTATAATATATAATGAATAAAAATAAGCAAACTAAAATTATTGCTATCATTAAAAAGAAAGGTTGATTGTCGTCTTCTCACATTTCTATTAATCACCCAGTGACCAGTATATCTGTCGTGTCACTCTCAGCACGTGGGCAATCTTTACTCTTTACACTTCTAAGTAGTTCTAAGGAAAATTTTGTCTGTTTGATATCTCACCTACTCTCTGTGCTACCAACCATTCACACAATATCTTTAGGTAGGTTATGCGTTGTTTTCCTCTGTCAATCTTGACTTCAATGTCATGTGAGTGCCTAATCGTCTACGCAGTCTTTTCTCATTACGTGCCCTAGAAAATTGAACTGTCTCCTTCTGATTCAAAATATAAGCATCCGTCGTGTTTCCATTTTCATTAAAACTTCCTCGTTACTCACATGTTCAGTCCCTGGTATTCTCAGTATCCTTGTATAGAAACACATTTCTGTTGACACAAGTTTCTTGTTTTTTTTTTTAATTTTCGGTCTTTATTGAAATGTGCGTTATGTGTTTGTATTCAAACCCGATTAACGAATCTACATTAATATTTGAATAGTCTGAAGTTATATTCATAATCAATTTGTTGAATAAATTTTCTTTTTTATTATCTAGACATGAGATCAAATACCGTCAGACATGATTAAGAGAGAATCAGATGGAGCTAATCATAGAAAGTCAGGTCTGTTTCCATAATTAATTTGCCTGATACATTAAAGAGCATTATGAACGCCATCTTTACGATAAGATGCCATTCATTAATGAACAGTAGAACAAAATTTCCTACAGGGACTAAGCTTAAACTACAAGATAGAATGTATGGTCATAAGTAAAGGGATGAGCCCGATATACGATTTGCAGGTCGGGAACAGTAGAATCAAGCAGACGCGGAAGTTTAAATATCTGGGAAGCGTCTAGACAGAGAACGGTAAGTGCAAAACTGAGATCCGTAGACGTATTGTGATGGCCAAGGACACATTCCAAAAGAAGGGTGACCATTGCAAGACAGGAGGATCTCTTTGGTAACAAAAAAAAAAAAAGAATACTGAACTATACGTGATATATGTCCTTCTTTACGGCAGCGAATGTTGGACGATTTCCTAAAAGATGAAGAGGAGACTCGAGACGATGGAGACATGGTTCTACAGTAGGATGATAAGGATATCAGGGACCGAACGTGTGAGCAACGCCGAGGCCTTAGGGAGGATGCAAACAAGGATACGGCTTATTCTTAACATCAAGAAGAGGCTGGCTGAACGCATAATGAGGAAGGTAGGTCTGGAGAATCTGATACTCACGGGTCGAATAGAGGAAAAGAGAAACAAAGGAAAACAACGTGTGACATACTTGGCGGGTTTAAGCAAGTGGATGAGAGAACGTGGTTTGGTGAGAAACAGACGGAAGGAACTTTTTGAGAGCAGCAAGGGAAAGATGGAGGTGGAGAGCCATTATCACCTACGTCCTGGAAGCACATGGCATATAAAAAAGAAAGAAAAAGAAGAATTTTGAGACAAATAAAGCTGGCGCTATCTTTCTGCGGAGTAATGTTTTAACCCTTTGCAACAGCAGTTGTTTGATTTGGGTTGTTTGGTTTTACGGTATATCAACCTCAATGGGTTATTTAATGCCGACAATTTTTATTGCTGGTAATTTTTTTTTTCTCCAAAAAATGTACTATTTGTAATAATTTTTTCCCTCAAACATTTATTCTGACAATTCTTTTACAAAGTATTTCTAGTATTAAAACCTATTTTCATATTTTCATTGTGTTTTTTGATCCCAGATTGGGGTTTAATCATTTACCTATAGTTGGGATCCTAACAGGAGCTGCCACCCCGGATCAGGGTGGACTAGGGAACACCAGCAATTAAGAAGTGGTGCCACACTCCTCAAAACCTCCTGATCAGAGGCTTTGCTGTTGGACGTAGTTTATCGTCTTACCCAGGACGCGGATGTAGTTTATCGTCGTACCCAGAACGCAGATGTAGCTTATCATCTTACCCAGGACGCGAATGTAGTTTATCGTCGTACCCAGAACGCGGATGCTGTTTATCGTCTTAACCAGGACGTAGGTTATAGTCATACCCAAGACACGGATGTAGTTTATCGTCGTACCCAAGACGCGCGGTTTTTTATAACCATGGCATTGACTGGTAGTAAATGTTGTGAAGCATATCAACCTAATCTCACCAAACACAAACCAAATCTTTTTTAGAGATGAAATCCATTTTGATTTCTTACTTGACATGTTTTTATTCCATATTATCTATTGATTTACATATTCATAAAATATCAATTTTTCATCACTAGACAAGTCTACTAAGCACCGTGCCATTTCTGGACGAGGGCTGTCATGGTTTTCATTACTTCCTATTCTCTGTTGCTTTTGCAACCGTTGCCTTTTGTGTATCAATCCTAGTTCCCAATCTCCCACTCATTTACACCAGCTGATTAAGTAGGTTACTATTATTTTCTCTATCTCTGATATCCATTCAATATCTATGCGTGTCAAATATAGCAATCATCCTTTCCTCATTTCAAGTACAAATTTCAGTTATCTCTTTCTGTGCCCAAATATGAGTGTTCCTTTTTCATGAAAAATTTTCATGAAATCTTCTCGTTGCTTATATGCTCCATCCATTGAATTCTCAACATCCTTCTGTAGAACGACATTTTTTTTTCTCATGTGTCCCCTTCATCCATGAGGAATTTCATAGCCATATAGGAGGATTGATATTATATAGAAGTAAAGCATTCTTTTCTTTGTTTCTACGAAATTTTCCTGTTTCCTAATGCTTTGCTTAGTTTCTGGAAGGCATCGTTTACTACTTCTATGGATTTCGCGTTAATTTTTCCCTGTGCTTGTCAAAATACTTCCCTTGTATTTAAAATTCTTGTACTTTTCCAATTTTGATCACCCAATCAAGTTAGAGTGTTATTGAATTTTAAGAGCGTAAAAGAAAGAAGAAAGAAGTGCATATTATGAGGATATGTAGGATAGATAATGGTTGGCAATAGACTGGAAGTGTTTAAAATAGTAATAATCGAGGAGGAATTCTTTAGAGAGACTGTTCCAAAAAACAAATTTTTGATACTTTTACATTTTGCAACGTACCGGTTATTAAAAAAAAAACATGATTCTTGTCGAAATTTGTATTGATGTAATGGCGTAATATCAACCTCTCTATATGACAGTGAATTCTGGACAATTTCTTAATAGACGAAGAAGAGAATTGTGGCCACAGAATATATCAAACCTCCTATATAGCAGTGAATGCTGGGAAATTTCTTAAAAGATGAAAAAGCGATTTGTGGCAACAGAAAGAAACATAAACGGCACTTATAATGAGAATAAAGAAATAAACAGCTGATATTTCTGTGACAAAACTGGGGAGATTACCGCTTCGGGAATTTGATACTCTGAACACATATCAATGTCAGAAGGGATAAGGTACAGCGGTCCACCTTACCTGTCTCATTTATGTGAATGGATAGCAGAAGGAGGAGTCGGAGAAGAAGACAAACGTTACTAAGAACTACACAAGATAGGAAATTGTGAAGAGCTATGATCACTTACGTTCTCAATGGCTTTTGAAATGGGGGAAAAGTATTATATAAACTGTAAACACCAATCAATGCCTATAAAAAATCAGCGCAGATTCTTCTTCTATATGCCGTGTCTATTTGGGATATAGGCGACCATTGCTCTCCACAATGTCCTATCATTTGTAGCACTTAATAAATTTTATCTTTTTTTATCTCTCCTAAACACTTTTCTGCCATCCATTTACTTAAGCTCACTAGATAGCTTATCCGTTGTTTTCCTCTGTGATGTCTACAACATGTCCTGTGAGTGTCAATTTCTCCAAGCCATCTTTCCTCATTATGTGCCTTAGATATTTCAATTGCCTCTTTCTGAATCTAACTATAAATGTTCTTTTCGCTTCCATTTTCTTTAAAACTTCATCGTTGCTCACATATTCAGTGCATAGAATACTCAGCATCCTTCTGTTGCACTACATTTCTTTTTCTTCAAGTATCTTTTACATCTGTGACGAGATTGTTCAACATTCACTGCCATAGATGAGGACTGGTATTACGTACAAGTTTAGTACTTGTTTCTAACGAAATTTTCTTGTTGCATAATACTTTGCTTAACTTCTGGAAAGCTA
>CAHIKZ030000569.1:265000-327500 GCA_903632075.3 Acanthosepion pharaonis
AAAAATGCAAAGAGACGAAGAGAAAAAGAGTTTAAAAATCGTTCATTTTTTTTATAACATATTTATTCCTTGCCAATATATTTCTGTGCTACCATCTCTTGTTTCTATTTCCTGGTAACGCAGTATGAGAACCATTTAAAAAATAATTTTAATGATTGTTGTTTAGTGCGAACACACAGAAATCTGTGCATTGTGTTGTCGTTTTTGTCTTGTTTATTTTTTCTTCTATTGCCATTTCCCCTCTTTAAATGCTAATAAAAAAGACAGTCAAACATTTCTATGCAATTTAATTTTCTTTCTGTTTTCTTATTCGTCCTTTGACGATGATACTGTGGTGTCGTTAAAGCTTTGTTAATATCCTTCTATAACATTTAATCTAAAATCAGTTCGTGAAGTTATTATTATTATTAATAGTAGTATTTTGCTTAAACTAATATGAAGAAAATATGTAGAATGGAGTACATAAAATATGATGGAAACAGAATATTTATAAAAAAGATTCGGAGTAATAATAAGCGGTAACCAGGTCTCATAAATATGGCAAAGAAAATATAAGATTGAAAAGAAAGACATTATAGAGTAATTAAACGAAATACATATCGCCATGGTGTCATATTAAACTGACGTCGTTTTTTCCATATATTGTTCGAAATTTCTACATTTCAAATGAAAACTTGGAAATATTCCGAAAATTTTCAGATTTACAAAATTATATTTTAAAATTATAATTTAGATATAAGGAAAAAGATGAAGGAATCTGTTTTAATCTGTTTGCCGGTAAGAAGATATGCTTTAATCAATGAATAAATACATTCACACGAAAAACATTAAAAAATGTGCTGAATGAAAAGTTATCCCACAAACATATCTTTCTTTTGGCCAAATACGTTTTGTTGGATAAATTCGAATTTTCTTCATTTCTGTAAAGACTTGTAAATTTTGGAACATTGTAATGTGAAATTTTTATTTTCCTAAATTATATAATAAAAAAATAATAATAATAATATATATATATATATGTGTGTGTGTGTGTGTGTGTGTGTGTAATTATCTTGAATTTTATATATATATATATGTGTGTGTGTGTGTATATATTTATCTTGAATTTATATATATATATATATATATATATATATATATATATATATATATATATATATATATATATATATATATATATATATATATATATATATATATATATATATATATATATATATACATACATACATGCATACATACAAATCACCCGAAGTCCAAAACGACCACAAGTCCGTCTTTAACTAAAATTTTAATGCTTCCAAGACTAAACTTTTCTCCATTAATCATCTGAGAGACCCCTGGGAGCCTTCAATCAGCTTCCATGAAAGTGTCTCGTTGCACATTCTCGGTCTAACATTCCAAGCTGACATGAAGTGGACAGACTATATTGAATCCATTACTAGGTCAGTTGCTAAGACAGTCGGTTCTCTGTGTCGGCCGAGACAAGTATTCTCTCCTGAATTTATCTTACATATCTATAAGTCTACTATTCGTCCATGCTTAGAATAAATCTGCCACATATGGTCCAGTGTCCCTGCTATTTACCTTGAGCTCCTTGATAACATCCCAAGAAGAATCAGCAATATTATTGGTCCTGATCTGGCGGCTCAGCATCAGTCACTTTTCCACCGCCATAATAAGGTTGCCTGTCAATTATTTTCTGTCAAGATCCTCCTTGATTACGCCAGCCCGACTGGCGATGCCCTCATCCGCTGGTTTGGTTTTTGAGATCATGTAGATTTTTGCCTTGTCCGCCGTTGGTGTCTTAGAGGTTGGTTGCATTCTGACTGATCCCTAGTCCTCGACCTCACCGCCATGAGTATACAGGAGTAATCTTAAATTCAATCTATATAAGAAAAATACAACAATACTAAATAAGTTTAATTATGAGTATAGCAACAATGTTTTAAAATGTCTATAAAAGCAAGGTTTTAAAATATGTAAATATCGAGTATTACTCTTTTGCGTCGTCAAACGCAGCTTAAATAAATATTAAAAATTGATCTATCGATACGAATTCTCAAGACAAAAATAATCTAAATATTTTATTTGAAAGTAGATTAATGGTTTTAGTATTGAAAATTCAATCCATTTGCCACAGATTCAGTGGGGAATTCAGTGAGAGTTATAGAAACTGTATTACTTGAAAATGAACAGCGCAACGTAGATCATTCTTTTTGTCAAAGAGAACTTGCTGTTTAAGATGATCGGTGATACTAAAATCAAACAACTGTAGAAATTTAAATATTTGGAAAGTGTTCTAACAGAAGACGGAAAGGGCAACACAGATCCGAAGACATATTGTGATGGCCAAAGATGCATTCTAAATGCTAAGAGGAGTAAAAAAATGATTACGTTAGAAACAGATAAAAGAATACTGAACTGTTACGGGATATCCGTCCTCCTGTATAGCAGCGAATGCTGGACAATAAAAATGTGTTGCTTCAGAAAGATACTGAGGATACCATGGACCAAACATGTGAGCAACAACGAGGTTTTGAAGAAAAATAGAAACAAAAAGGAAACTTATACATATCATAAAGAGGCCGGTGAAATTTCTGAAGCACATAATGAGGAAAGGGGGCTTAGAAAATCTGGTACGCACAGGACAGATTGAGGGGAAGAGGGACAGAGGAAAGCAACGTGTGACATGCTTGATGAGCTTAAGCAAATAGGTGGTAGAACAGAGTTTGTGGAAATAATAAAAAGACAAAACCTGTTAAGAACAACAAGGAGCATGAAAATGTGAACGGCCATGATTACCTACGTCCTGAAGAGACAGTCAGTTATGTGCCATGCGTGATACACGCTTAAGCAATCATGACTGACGAGGCAGATTTTTTTCCTGCAGTAGGTTGATATTTCTTTCTGCGGTAGACCAGTTGCCATCCAGGGCTATAGGACCTAGTCTGTTATTTACCCATAGATGGGCGGAGAGAGAAGAAAATGATTCATACATTTCTCAAGTATCTTAGCACGTAAGTGAAAGTAATGGATATGACTGGAATTCGAACTCGGCTCTCCGATTCCTCAATCCGAGCTGCTATCCATTACTCCACGGTGCCTCCTCCGGAAGGACGCATTCACATAAAAAACAGGAAATCTTTAAACATAAAAACCCTTGAGTTATGAAAAGTATGAGGCTGTGTTACAAGATTTTTTACGATTAAAACCATGACTTAATGCGATATTTCGATGCGAGTTAAGATATATATATATATATATATATATATATATATATATGCGGCAGATTAATGTTTGGAAAATTAAGACCTTATATTTTGTTTCATTTAGCAGCATTTTTTAAAATATATATCAAGGTGTTTAAAAGAGTAAAGCCGACAAACACCACAAGTGTATTAGATCCGGTGAGGATTAAACTTATTAACGTAACCCTGGTATTACCATGTTGCTAACCACTAATTGACGGCGTAAAGCCCAAGGAGAATATTAAATAAGTTGGAAGGCATTCTATCCAATGGCACACAGTTTTTGTTCAAATTGCACCTGGTAAAATCCAATGTCATTTGGCGACGCCATTGGTCCGTTTGTCTGGCGCCAGAACAGATTGCTTTTCCAATTTATTTATTCTTTTTCTTTCTTTTTCTTATTCAAGTTTTCCTATCTGCGCATCGCGTATTGTCATTTTCTGTGTTTAAAATTGTTTTTGTTTTTTTGTTGTTTCTTTTTTACTTTTCTATGATTGTTTCTTGTTTCTATTATTTTTCGCTTCTCTTACTTTTTCTATTCCTTAATCTTTTCAATCTATCTCTATTTTCATTCTACTCCCTAACCTTTTCTTTCTCTCTTTTTATTCTGCTATTTAGCCTTCCATTTATCTCTTTTTTATTCTATTCCTTAACCTTTTCTTTCTCTATTTTTTCTTCTATTTAACCTTTTCTTTCTCTCTTTTTTATTCTGCTTTTAACCTTTTCTTTCTCTCTCTTTTTTATTCTGCTTTTAACCTTTTCTGTCTCTCTTTTAAGTCTGCTTCTTAACATTTAATTTTCCCCTTTTATTCTGCTCCTTAACCTTCCTTTTCTTTTTTATCCTTTTCCTAAATCCTCCATTTCTCTCTTTTTATTTTACTACTTAGCCTTTTCTTTCTCTCTTTTTATTCTGCCATTTAACCTTTTCTTTCTTTCTTTAATTATTCCCTTCTTTTTTGTTGCCATTTTCGTTTCTTATCTACGTGCACCGATTTTACTTCTCCATTTTCTTTTTATTCTGACTTAATATCAGTCTCATTACTTTCAAACATTTATTTCACTCACTCTCTCCCACACTCTCTATCTCTATCTCTCTCCCTCGCTACCTATCTCTCTATCTCCTTACTTCTCCCCTCTCTCTCTTTCTATCTCCTTCCCTCAACCCTCTCCCTTTCTATCTCTCCCACTCTCCCTCACTCCCACTCTCTCTCTCTATCTTTTTACCTCTCCACCTATCTCTCTATCTCCTTCACTCTCCCCTCCCTTTCAATCACTCCCTCACTCTCTCTCAATCTCTATCTCTTCCACTCTACCTATCACTCTATCTCCTTCAATCTTCCCTCTTTTTCTATCTCTCTCCCATTCTCAATCTCTCCCACTCTCTCTATCTCTCTCCCCGCCACCTATCTCTCCTTTCTCTCTCCCCTCTCTCTTTCTCTCTCTCCGTCTCTCACTCTCTCACCCACTCTCTCTCCATCCACCTATCTCTCTATCTCCTTCCCTCTCCCCTCTCTTTCTATCTCTCCCTCACTCTCTCTCACTCTCCAACTTTCTCTCTATTTCTGTCCCTCTCCACATATCACTCTATCTCCTTCCCTCTCCCGATCTTTCTATCTCTCTCCCGCTCTCACTCTCTCTTCCACTCTCTCTATATCTCTCCCTATCCACCTATCTCTCTATCTCCTTCCCTCTCCCCTTTCTTTCTATCTCTCTCACCCTCTCTCTCTACCCCTCTCTATCTCTCTCCCTCTAGAACCTATCTCTCTATCTCCTTCCATCTCCCCCTCTCTTTCTTTATCTCTCTCCCTCTCTCCCACTCTCTCTATCTCCCTCTCCCACTCTCTTTATCTCCCTCTCTCTCCCAAAACATTTTCCGCTCTGTCAAATCATCTTCTCTTTTTCTGTTTTCATCCTATCTGATATTTTTTCTGCATTAGTCTCTCTTTTCGGACATAATTTCAAGTTTTAGCCTTTCCGTCTGTGACAGGAATATACTCCATTTTCTTCTAATATTCACCTCGACTCTTTCGTATTTTCCACCTCTGAACACTGACGCTTTCTTTCTCTTGATCATTTTTATTATACCTACAATTCTTTGCCCCTTCCCAAATACATCACTTTACCACTGTGTCTTTTTCTTTCATTCTAGACTAAAGCCCTTCAGGGAAACGCTTCTTACACTTCTCTACCCCACACCCGAAACGACCTTACACGGCCACTCGTCGAACAACAGACGAATCTCATTTGGCGAATGCCGAACAATGCCTGTCACAAACGGTCTTCTAACTTACTTTTGTTGAGCGAACGATCGGTTTTGGTAAATTTGCTGTTGAAGGATTCTTTAGTATTGTAACAACTATAACAAAAAGCGTTGGCTTCATTGAAAAGCTTGTAAAGGGGGCCAGCTCTGAAAATATTCTTATTCACCTACGAGACCAATTAGGGGTGTTAAAAGCTGATCTACACAATAGAAATTGCCTTAATGTAGAACAGTTTACCTTCTCCGTTTTTTTAAATAGTTCTTGTGTATGCTTTGTTCTGTGTTAAGAGGCAGTTGTTTTCACTTGGCTTTTCATATATATATATATATATATATATATATATATATATATATATATATATATATATATGAGTGTGTGTGTTAAGACAGTATGTATGTATATATATATATATATATATATATATATATATATATATGGGAAAGGGTGGTGAAAATTGATCCTGATCGTTCCAATCAAGAATGGATCCTAAATTGGAAGTTTGGTCATATGGTCATATTTGGAAAAGTAGTCGATAATTTTTCAGCACACATCATATATATATATATATATATATATATATATATATATATATATATATATTTTCGCACGTTTGTATGCGTTTGCGTGCGTATATGTGTTTATGTGTGTGTGCGCACGTGTATGTATGAATAAACGCGGGGTGGGCACACAAAAGATGTCCATATAAAGGCCTATAATGGAAGTAATACAGATAAATCTATACCTCACAAACACGTACACATAAGTGAAACGGCTCCGCCTATATATATATATATATATATATATATATATATATATATATATATATATATATATATATATGTTTATATTATATATATATATATATATATATATATATATATATATATATATATATTTGTGTATACATATTTGTTTGTGTGTCTGCGCGTGTGCGTGTGTAAAAGTTTGATTTCGAGGTTTTTCCCCGTTGAATTGTACAGTAGGGAGGAGAATTTGAGGACGGAATATAAGTCTGCTTCGTTCTACGTGTTACGTCTACAGGCACAAAATAAGGTAGGCTCATGGACCTTTTCAGGACTATGAAAATATTTAATTCTATCACACCATTTCCTTCTTCTGTCCTCTGTATGGACATGTAATTGATGTTTATTAATAATTTGTTTTCCTCATTTCATTAATTTACTATGATTACATCTATCGCACATGAACAGGTTTGTGGATCACTACGCGTTTACACATTTCTGTCGACAACAACCTCTCTTTAATATATGTTTTGTTGAAGACGTCTGACAAGTTGCTTATGTTTGATTTTTCTTATGTATTTTTCTTGTTTGCGTACAAGTGTTTTCTTTTTTTTTTTTGAGGGGGGGACTTCTTTTATTTGTCATGTCCCTTCAGAACGCTAGCGATCATGGCTCTCCATAATTTCCTGTCCTTTGTAGCTCTTAATAAATTTTCTCTTTGTGTTATCTCTCCTAAACCCTACTCAACTAAGCTAGGAAGATTATAGGTTGTTTTCCTCTATGTGTCTCTCGATCTATCTTGCGAGTGTCAAATTATTCAAACCCACTTTCCTCATTACGTGTTCTATAAATTTCAGCTGTCTCTTTTTGATGTTAATTACAAGTGTCCTTTTTGTTTGCATTTTTAAAAATGTCGTTGCTTACATGTTGGGTTTGTGGTATCCTCAAAATCCTTCTGCAGAACCACGTTTCTGTTGCTGTTGTCTAGCGTTCTCTGTTGTATAGGTAGATTGATATTAAGTAACACATCAGTAATTTTTCTTTGTGTCTAAAATTGTTTTTTTTATTTCTTATTACTTTGCTTAGATTTTGCAAGGCATCTTTTGCTATGCCAATCCAGTTTCAGATTTCAGTGTTCCATTTTCCGTCCTCTGTTAAAACACTTTCTTAATATTTTAATTGTTGTACCTGATTTTGGTATTTCCAATTTGAAATTTGTTTTATCTAATTTCATCTTAATTATTGCAGAACTATTAATACATTTCGATAAATTTCATATCGTATTCCTTAATACTCTGCTTTCATAATGACTCTGTGATGAGCAGAGCAGTGCGCGAGTCGCCGGGTCAGACGCAGCCGACGACGCACCATCGGCCGAACGAGCGACGGGGCTTCAGCTTAGTGTCAAATTTTCCAATCACTCTTTCCTCATTATATGCACTTGAAATTTCAACTATCTCTTAGTGATGTTATATATAAATCTTTTTTTCACTCCTATTGTTTTTAAAACCCTGCCATTGCACACATGATCAGTCTATGGTAATATCAACATTCTTCTTTAGAACCATATTTCTGTTGCTTCAACTCTCACCTTCATCTGCGAGAAGATTGTCCGGTATTTACTATCATATAGGAAGTCTGATACTAGGTAATTCTTTTCTTTGTAAAAAAAAAAATATATTATCCAATAAATTCTTCAAGCGGCTTCAGTCAAACGGTTAGCCATTTTTCAAGGATCTTTTTTGTTTTATTATGTTATTACTTGTTATGCACTCACTTTGTTATAACAAATGTTGCGTGAGTGCTATTTTTGATGATATAATGGTTGCTGATATTTGTAATTTAAGAAATATATCTAGTTTTCACCAAATGTATTCTGTCAAACATCATTTATTATAGTAACGTAAAAAAAACATCCTTGAAAATGGCTAATCGTTTTATAGAAAGCGCTCAGCATCAGAAATATTTTAGATAATTTTTACATTCATTAAGTCGGGAAAATAATCTACTAATCTACTTGACACAAGGAAATAATAATCTACGGACAAAAGGAATATATAAGAGAAACCTAAACTAAAAGATCTTGTCAGTCTTATTCAAAGAAACACACACAGACGCACACACACACACGCATATATATATATATATATATATATATATATATATATATATATATGTATGTATACACACACACGCATATATATATACATACATATATATATATATATATATATATATGTGAAAATATATAGAAAATAGGAAGGAACTAGTTAGGTAAATAATCCAAAGTCCCTTAGTATTTTAGTTATTATTTAAAAAATAGTGCTCGATACAAAAGTAGAAGCATAAATATAATTATTTATTTAAAAATATGATTCAAAATCGCGAAATTATATTGAAGTTTTCTCTTGTTTTCAAAACATGAGACTTCTTATATTGAGTTTTGGAATCATGTTTTTAAATAAATAATATATATATATATATATATATATATATATATATATATATATACACACACACACATATATATATATATATATATATATATATATATATATATATATATATATGCGTGTGTGTCTGTATGTATGTGTATTCAGACATAAGTTCAAGGAACAGCCTAATAACAAAAATCCAAATGTTGGTTAAATTTTGTCTGTGTTTTCTCCCGCAACTAAAGCAAAATACGGAGTATAGAACGGCTCATTATCAAATATAATAGAATAGACATTCGTTGTCTTTTATATTTAACAATATACGTTATATACTATACTGCTGTCCTAATAGTCTATCTATCTATCTGTGAACACACACACACACACACACACACATATATATATATATATATATATATATATATATATATATATATATATATAGTTTTAAGGTGTGCTATATTTATGGGATAAAGCGCTAAATATCAGAGATAGAGCCTATATAAATATAAATATAAGTCAACATTGAAGTCAATACTCAGAGGGGACAGAATGTTTCATGCCTGACGATTGTGTCCACCATGATACAGCCTGTCGCCTCTGAGTGTTGACTTCAATGTTCAATTTTATATATATATATATATATATATATATATATATATATATATATATATATATATATATATATATGAGTAATTCATCGATTTTAATTTGACATTATTCCGTTTCATTAATAGTGAAATTAATATCAACCGGCCTAGACAAGAGATATGTTTAGGAAAAACATTCCAAGTATATATTCTTTGATATATATATATATATATATATATATATATATATATATATATATATATATATATATAAATTTGACAGAATTGAACGTGCAGAAAATTAAATCGGAGGTAATTTAAATTTCTAAGAAATATATTTAAAATCTGAAGTAAAATTCAAAAGTTTTTAGACTTTACGTTAGTCTCGTTTCATTTTAATTTTCTTCTTGTGGTGTAAAAATATTTTCCTGGAAAACTATGTCAAGATTTTATTATGTATTTCTTATATGTACAGGCAATCCTCCCAAAAACGCACGTTCAGTCTCTTTCTGTCTCTCTCGCATGCAGACACACACACAGTAATACACGCACACACACACATTTATATATATTTGTGTGTATGTAAATTTCCAGCTAAAATATATCTATAAAAGATTATATATATATATATATATATATATATATATATATATATATATATATATATATATATATATATATATATTAGGTAGGTTGATTTTACACTTTTTTCAAAATATCCAATTGCCTGAACCATAGAAAGTTGTGTATTGATAAAATAAGCACTGATGCCAAAACCTAGATGTCCCACATGCATCATTATTGAAGAAATAGCATTAAGGATCGTGTTCAAAAGGCACTGCAAATCCTTGATTTCGCCGCATTTGGCCTAAAACTTGATCAGAAAATTTAACAAGTTCAGTATTTAAATCAAAAAATGTCATTTTATTCTACGAAAATGAAATGAAGAAAATATAAGTATGATTTAAGTGCCAACCATTACCATCACCACTGGCACCTTCAATATGCTGTTATTTACCACGTTAATTCAACCATAACAGTGAATATTTTTAAAAGATTAAAAAAAAAAACAGATGATATCTCGGATTGAAGCAATCGCATATCTAGCTACATTGATGAGCTAATCTGTCTGTGCATGACTATATATATATATATATATATATATATATATATATATATATATATATATATATATATATATATATGTGTGTGTGTGTGTGTGTGTGCATCATACAATTGGATTTAAGATACAATTAGTGAATGATCATTTTCACCCGCGAATTTAAAATTTAAAATTCACAGGATTTTTCAAACTGTTTATGGCATCAGTTTGTTGAAAATTTCTCTTCAACAGTTTGAAAAATCCTGTGAATTTTAAATTTTAAATTTCGCGAGTGAAAATGATCATTCACTAATTGTATCTTAATTCCTATTTATCGATATATATATATATATATATATATATATATATATATATGTGTGTGTGTGTGTGTGTGTGTGTGTGTGTGTGTGTTGTAATCCGTTGGTAGAATTCAAACGAGTCGTAATAACAAAATATAGAAAATTAAAACTGTTTATGGTGTTTGAGGAGGACTCTTCAACACATTGACACCATAAACACTTTGAAAAATCCTGTGAATTTATAATTAGTCGGTGAAAATGATCATTCACGAATGGTATCTTAATTCCAATTTTATGAAATATTTTGCTCTGTTTAATAAAAATAAACATTGAGCGCTTATTGTGAGTCAGATTTAACATTTAATAATTTAAATTCTATATTGTGTTTATAGGATTCGCTTGGATTATACCAACGGATTACTACCTACACACACACACACACACACACTCATATATATATATATATTATATATATATATATATGCTCCTGAAAAATATATTTCGGTTGAGCTCTCTGCGGAGGAAGTGTGGGTTTGTAAACAGTGACTATTACGGCTAATAATGCACTTCTGTAAATCGAATCGAGTTCTCTCACTGTGTGTTTATCTAAGTATAAATACGTTCAAATTCACTTTATTCTCTGCCGTGCGCCAACGGCTTCGTGGTAGAATCCCCACGCCAATTCAGTCGAGTTTCAATCCTAGCTAGAGGCAACCGGACGTCTGGCCACACTGATGAGCTGTGATACAGCGAAACAGTCTGTCTGGGTCCCGACTATGTCTGATTTCCAAGTGGTTGCGTCTTCTTTCTTTTTATGTGCCGTATCCTTTCAGGACGTAGAAGATCATGGCTCTCCACTTCAACCATCCCTTGTAGCTCTCAATAAGTTTCGTCTCTCTGTCACCTCTCATAGACCACGTTCTGTCATCCATTTGTTCAAGCCTGCCAGGTATATCATGCGTTGCTTTCCCTTGCTTCTCTTTCCCTCTATTCGACCTGTGAGTATCAGATTCTCCAAGCCCTCTTTTCTCATTACGTGTCCCAGAAACTTCAGCTGCCTCTCCTTGATGTTAAGTATAAACCTCCTCCTTGTTTGCATCCTTCAAAAATTGACCTTCTTTGGCAAGACTTGAATCGGGTCTCATGCGCCGAAAGTGAAGATTCTAACCCCTTGGATAAAAACATTTTTATTTATTCAAATTATTTTAATCATTTCACTTCAAGTAAGACAATAAAGCCACTAAGACATAAGGGTTTACTGAATGTGAAAGAATGAGAAAAAGAAAACATTATTAGGGAGTGAAAACAATAAAAAAGAGGAATCAAGAAGACAGTAGATAACGAATGGCATTGTATTTACATTAGGGAAGATCTAAGTTGTCGGGAAAGTAAGAAGCCGGAAGTGAGTTCCACAAGTAAGAAGTACGAAAGAAGAAACTGTTAGCATAGAACTTCAACGTTTGAAGCAATAAAAATATTGGATTAAAAACAATTAAAATCATTCAAAAATACCCAGGTGCACGCACACAGAAAAAAATAACACACACAAACACAATCACACACACACACACACACACACACACACACACATATATATATATATATATATATATATATATATATATATATATATATATATATATATATGTAGCCTCATATAATTTTCATAAATAAATATATCATATATGTTAATTTTTATATTGTTTTAGTAACAGCTTCATTTTATATAAATGTAAATTACATGTAAATTATAAAGAATTAATGACATATAAAAAATTATAACCGATTTAATATTCACACAAGTGATATATATATATATATATATATATATATATATATATATATATATATATATATATATATATATATATAGATAAAAAGATATATAGAAAGAAAGAAGCTTAAAATATAATGATAAACTGTTCATACTAGATGATGATGATAGAAAAAGAAACAGTTTAAGATAGTAGACACGAGATAGATAAATAGATAGATAGATAGATAGATAGAAAGAAAGAAACAGTTTAAAATAGATAGATAGATAGATAGATAGATAGATAGATAGATAGATAGAAAGAAACAGTTTAAGATAGATATATAGAAAGAAACAGTTTTCGATAGATAGAAAGAAAGAAACAGATAGATAGATAGATAGATAGATAGATAGATAGATAGATAGAAACAGTTTAAGATAGAAAGAAAGAAACAGATAGATAGATAGATAGATAGATAGATAGATAGATAGAAACAGTTTAAGATAGAAAGAAAGAAACTGATATATAGATAGATAGATAGATAGAAACAGTTTAAGATAGACAGATAGATAGAGATAGATAGATAGATAGATAGATAGATAGATAGATAGATAGATATGAAAGAAAAACAGTTTAAGATAGTTTAAAGAAAGAAACATATAGATAGATAGATAGATAGATAGATAGATAGAAAGAAACAGTTTAAGATAGAAAGAAAGAAACAGATAGATAGATAGATAGATAGATACATAGATAGATAGATAGATAGATAGAAAGAAACAGTTTAAGATAGAAAGAAAGAAACAGATAGATAGATAGATAGATAGATAGATAGATAGAAAGAAACAGTTTAAGATAGATATGTAGAAAGAAACAGTTTACGATAGATAGATAGATAGATAGATAGATAGATAGATAGATAGATAGAAAGAAACCGTTTAAGATAGAAAGAAAGAAACAGATCGATAGATAGATTGATAGGAAGGAAGAAACAGTTTCAGATAGATAGATATATAGATAGATAAAAACATGCTATGAAACGTTTATGTTGCTTTTTTACGTTTTCCTTTTCATTGTAAGAGAGATATATGTTTATCACAATTACTATTGTGAAACTGGTTTTAGTTTTGTTTTGTTTCTTTTAATCATTTCACCGCAAGAAAAACAGTAAAGACATTTGTACACATTGGGTAATTGACTGTTTAAAATCTTTAAAAAAAAAAAACTACTATTAAGAATAAAGGACAATAATATAAATTAAAATAAGAAAACGGAAGATATTGATTGACATTACATTTAATTTTGGACGATCAAAGTTAACCAGGAAGCCGGATGAGAATTCTACAAGTGTTAAGAGCCATAGAAGAAACTGTTAACATAGAACTTACGTTTATATCTAACCATTTCAACTATAAAGACAATCATAAGATGAGACTGCCAATCTAGTCAGTCAGTCAGTCACTGTGCCATGAGTGATACACGCTTAGGCGATCATGTATCTTTCGATACATGACTGAAGAGGCAGATTTTTTTCCCGCATTAGGTTAACATTTCTTTCTGTAGTAGACCAGTTGCCATCTAAGTATATAGAAACCGACCTGACCTAATAACCTTAACCCTTTACCCATAGCTAGGTGGGGAGAAGAAGAGGATTCATACATTTCCTAAGAGTATTGGCACGTAAGCGAATGTAATGGATACGACAGAGATTCGAATTCGCTATTCATTACACCATCTTAAATTGATAAAGTCTAGGTACGAATCAATATACCTTTCCACTTCATATCAGTTAAAAACATTAGTCCAAGAAAACTCAAATTAATCACTCTCCTGGAGATTAACATCGTCCATGCTGATGGAAGGGAAAAATCTTCTCTTAGATGATTAAACGAAAGCATTTTCGTTTTTAAGGGGTTAAAATTATGAAACCACTCTTTGCACCATTTAACAACAGATTGCAGGTCACTTATGAGATCGGCTGTGCTTGTCGAAGTATTAAGACAGGAGTACGTACTGTATACACACGTGTATCATGGAACATTTGAAGACGTAATTTTGAAGCTAATTTTAGCAGGGTCGCATCATACACATATAAAATTAGCGTATATACTGCTGGCCATGGCTACACCGTCGACTAAACTATATATCCATTTACTGTAGATAAATTAGCTTCAAAATTAGGTCTTCAGAGGTTACATGATACGCGAGTATATACGATAGTTATCTCATCAGCATAGATATCGAGTTGTGATCTGATATCAGGAAGGTTCTTTATGAAAATCAGAAACAACGAAGGTCTAAGGGGAAAGCCTATAGTCATGCAAAAAGATCTAGATGAGTGGCCACTCAATATAATTTTTATTTCGCAGTTTGGTAATATAGAATGAAGAAAATAGTTTTAAAAAATTCGTCGAGAAAACCATAACCTTTCAACTTGTGAAGATAAACAGTAGGCCAAACTAGTCAAGTGCCTTCGACATATACAAAACATCAGTCCACGCTTCACCATTTCTATCTGGAACTTGACAGACTCTTTCAGCTATTATCATTAACACATCAGCAGTTGACCCAGAGAAGTGAAAGCCATATTGCTTATCCCAAAAAGGCCCTGCGATGTGAGATGTTTAACCAATTCAGAGTTAATTAGAACATCTATTACTTTGCCAAATTGAGGTAGAAGGCTAAAGGCCGACAGTTAGAAGCATCAGATGGTTCGTCTGAGTTTTGAAAGACTGGAACTACAGAAAAGGATTTCCAGAAAGCAGGAAAACAATAAGTAGCAATGTATTTATTGTAGAGTTTAGAGAGAACAGGAGACATTTCAGGAGCACACTTCTTAAAGACTACTGTAAGGATACCTTTAAATCCACATACTTTGTAAGAATCCGCATGTAAAGTTTAGAAATGACAGCAGAAAACATGGACAGAGTTATATGCATATCACTCAATACGGTCTCAGTTCCAAGTCAGGTAAAATTAAATTCGATTTTTCTCTAACACTGAAAAATTAAATTCTAGATAAAACGGAAATAGCAAATAAGATTTCCACGTATACTTCAACTTTATTTGTATATGAAATATTTTAACCTCGTCGTTCTTGGAGTATGAAAGCATGAATCAGCCTCAAAGATGGCGAAAGGTATTGAATAAAATTGTCGGAGATATGTTTGAATAAATATAAAATATCTAAATATTGACTACGAAATTCACTGAAAAAGCGTTATGAACCTTTGATCAAATCCCTGTGTATATATATATATATATATATATATATATATATATATATATATATATATATATATATATATATATATTATTTGATCAAAGCAGAGTATAACGTTGCACGGGGCGTAGTTAGAAATACCTTCATGTTCGATAACTCCGTTTACGCTAATGGTTTTCAAATTGTATCTTGATTTGATTCCCAATTTGCTTTAGTTGTCACATCCATCAAACGGAAAGAAAAAAACAAAAAAAAAAAAACAATCCTCTCCACACTCAGCCGCGATCTCCTCCCACCAGTAACACACATGAACAGAGATACACTGTGCATCACCCCCCGGGGAAACATGCCTAAGTAGATAACTTAAGGGACCTAGCAAGCAAATTTGTGGTAGTGAACATGATATTTATTGTAGACCATTTTAATTTACCAACACCAAACATTTACATGCTCACACTTCAAATCAATTAATATCGAAAACTATCATTATTAATATTATTATTGAAGCTATTATTATTTTTTTTATTTGATTTCCTTTGAGTCCCAACCAAATGCCTGAAGTCGGTAATGGCTTCATGATATTTTCCACTGTGATTAAAAAAAACAACAACTAAAATTACACACATTTTACATATATAAAGCCCTTCATAAGGTGTGTGTTGTAGTTGTCAGCATAATCATTTGTATTTCTTTAACTCTTGCACTACCAGGAATTTATTCAATGCGTCTATGGGAACCTTTTTCAATCAATCCGAGAGCTACAACTACAACTTTTTGATGTCCTCATGTGCCAAATTTTTGAGGTTTCCACTTTAAGATCCTTTTATTTTGATAGTGTTTTGAAGATTTTCAAAGATATATTACAATCTGCAGGAACTGGTATCTCAATGAGAAGCACATTTTGTTTTTGTGGTCTCTGATCACGATTAGCTTTGATTGTTCTGCCTGTATGTATTTTAATCTTCCATAGAATTGTTACAGGTCCTATCTCTATAACCGGGTCTGGGTGATGTTCATACCAGTTTCTTGCAGTTTCCTATCCGTAAAAGTTGCATATTTTCCAGTGGAGATATTAGCCCTCTCTGTCATGTCGCGTTTTATATTCCTTGCGGGCTAACATTGTCCAATCTGATACAAGATGGTCAATTGCTTCTGGATATTTATCACAGAATCCATATTTCAGGTTAACGAAAATTTTCATAATTATTATTATTATTATTATTATTATTATTATTATTATAGCATTGGGCTCTATTTTCTTTCTCGAATCATATATCATTGTTTCAACATTAAATACATATAATGAAATGATTTTGTATATTATGTTATGCAATAAAATATACTAGATGTTGATTTAGCATGATTAGTAAGAAATATATTTCCAAATATACTTTTCATACCAGACCAACATTAAGAATAACAGATTGTTGTGTAACGATTAATGATCAAGACTGAAAATTTTCCCTGAATAGTGAGAGAAATCCTCACCCATTAAATTCCAGTATGTTGTCTTTTATCAAAACTATTCCACGCTAAGAAAATATGAATTATTGAGTGTCGTCCCATAATTGAAAAACGAATTGTGGAGTAGATCTGAGTGTGTTTATTAGAATATTTAATTGAATGTTTCCAACGAAGAGAAAATATATATATATATATATATATATATATATATATATATATATATATATATATATATATATATATATATATATAGAGAGAGAGAGAGAGAGAGAGACAGAGAGACAGAGATAGATAGATAGATAGATTTAATTAACGTAATGGTAATATTTTAATCTGAGTGTGCCACCGGAAAATATAAAATGGCCGAATACTGTGAAAAAATTATGGGAATCAGACAAATGTCCCAGCATTATTGCTTTGGCCAATACTGATTTTTAATTTATTATCGAATATAATTTTCATCCAATCACCAACACAATAAACCTCTTTAACCATATTTCTTTCTGTTTCTTCTTTAATGCTGGTTTTCGTTTGGCTTGAATTCGAGTTCGACACATTTATTTTACATTGACTTTGTACGTTTTTTTTTTTTTTTTTTTTTCAAAGAAATGGTGTTTAATTTTCTGTACCGACGCATTATGGGAGCATTATGCTTTGGGGATGTTTTGATGCTTAGACCTTAGGGAGGGTACACGTTATCATGGATAAAGAGCAGAATTTGACTGAGAAATTATATAAAACAAAGTGCATGAAAGGTGTCTTAGCGGCATCACTGGACTTACCAACATAACATACTTAGATAACAGCAGAATTAAGGCATCGATGTACCCTGAACAGTCCTGACCTAAACCTGATAGAAAATTTATGGGCATATTTGAAGAAAAAAGTAAGAGAAAGAAGTACTTTTAATTTGGAAGAACTAGATGCTATTGTCGCGGAAGAATGGACCCTAAACCTATCAGTGTGTGTAGTTATCTTGTAAGTAACTATCAAAAATAGATAAAAAGCAAGAACCTAGAATAAAGGTTCCAAAATTGGTTATTGAGGCAAATAAAATAATTTCGTCTTAAGTGAAATTTTTTCTTGGTGTTTTTGTTTAACATTAAAAAAATTGTGTGCATCTCTGCATTCTATTTCAACATTTGCGAAAAGGTTAACATGAAGTTTCCATAAAAATTTGAGGTAGTACAGCTTTAATTGGAATTATGAACGTGCGATGAATAACTATATATATATGAAGAAAAATAATTTTAAGGTGAGCTATATTTATGGGAGAAAGTGCTCAATATCAGAGATAGAACGTATGTAATAGACTGCGTCTAACATGTATCAGCCTGTCGCCTCTGAGTGTTGACTTCAATGTTCACTCATATATATATATATATATATATATATATATATATGAATGCTAATAATATATATATATATATATATATATATATATATATCTTGTTCCTCGCCAAATGTGAAACAAAATGTATATTTATTATTTGTATAAATTTTAGCACTGTTATTTTAAATCGAACAGCTCACCACGATAGATAGATAGATAGATAGATAGATAGATAGATAGATAGATAGATAGATAGATGTGAAGAATATGAGATATCTCTGAGATCTGAAGAATATAACAGACCGATAGATATGAATAGACTGAGATAGATAGATAGATAGATAGATAGATAGATAGATAGATAGATAGATGAAGAATATGTGAAGAATATGACATATGACATATCTCTGAGATCTGAAGAATATAACAGACCGATAGATATGAACAGACTGAGATAGATAGATAGATAGACAGACAGACAGACAGACAGACAGACAAAGTGAGAGAGAGTGAGTGAAAGAGGGAGTGAAAGAGAGAGTGAAAGTGAGAGTGATGTGGGGAATCACTGTTACATTTCGTATTCTGGAAACACTTTTTACAAGATGTGTACCTGAGTGATAATTTACGTTTCTGATTTAGTATTCGAGACGTCCACTTTCTAATGTGCTGGTTACTGTCTACGCTATTGTTATGAACATACTTTCCCCACTTTTAGGCACAGATAAACGTTGATTTACTTCCTTCATTTCGTCCGCGGGGCAATTTCATATCGCTACTTATATATTTTTATTAATTATTTTATCGACAAGTCTCAACAAATACACCAGTGATGATCGTCGCTTTCGGTATATTTTTTCTTTGGTTCTTAATTTGTTTATGTTCCCCATTATTTGCGACGTCCGGGAAACTGTTTTGTTTTTCCGACAAGTATTTTGATATTGATCTTGGGAGTTTTCCTTTTCCTGCTTTATGGCGATGAAGGATGTGACTATGTTTATATGCTTGATTTCCTTGATGTACGCAGTGTATAAATTATTATAAACAGAAAGAGATACAACCATACTCTTATGCATATGTACTATTCAGAGTGTGTAAATATGTTTCCTAGACGTAAATTAGACATGGCACAAGGCCGAAAGTTTAGAGGACCCAATGAGGATCAAACCCATTACTCAGTCGTAATTTATATATCCACACAAGCTTGCTAACCAATACACCACTTCGAAATTCCTAATGATTTTCTACGCCTAACTTAGATTTGAAACGAGTATGTGGGACCCAGTGAGGATCGAACTCACAATTCAGTTCCCATTTTTTTATCTTTGCCGCATTTACGTAATAAAATTTAGCTAGCGCCTCACTAAATTTCATGTGATAAATAGATTCATGAATAAAAAAAAGTTTAAAGAGAGATAACTGCGTATTCGAAGTCAGAACATTATTATTGATAACTCTCTTCTCCATTTTGCAGACCCAAATCAATATATTCTTAATACTTGTTATAATGAAAAAAATATCACAATGATAAAATCATTCAATAATTATTTATAACTATTTATAGTGGGACTCACGCATGCAATTACAAGTAATCTTTAATAATATTTTAAATTTTGAAATCACATATATTTTTGGCATATGAATTTTTTAAGACTATTTCTAAATCGTTGATTGTCGTTCATGAGGCGTGTGGCACAGTTTGAGAAACACTGATCGAGCCAGGCAGGCTTTCTGATCATTACACCATTTCGAAGTTTCCCTGTGTGCTTAAAAGTAATCATGCTTGCGCACCCACCGCCACAGGTCGGAGGGTTCGAGGATAGTGCCCACCGGCCCTGCATCTTATGTAAGCCTGTGAGAGAGGAAGAAAATAAATAAAAAATTGAGATTAAAAAGGGAGTAGAGATTATGCGTACGTTTCTCTGTAATACTCGACATTTAAGATTCATAGAATTTTAATAGATTCTTCTCTATGTTCATGTTCCCATTACCTGAATGTTCACATTAATTGTCGTCTCCCGTGTCTCTCCGAATATCTCAAACACCTCGCAAGATCACCAGCAGAAAATAAAAGCCATACATGCCTCTATTGACTTGGATGTGTATATTTGGGAATATATGTGAGTACATGACCTGTATGAGTGCATATAACTGATGCTATATATATATATATATATATATATATATATATATATATATATATATATATATATATATATATATATATATATATATATATATATATATATATATATATATATATATATATATATATATACAATTATATTGCGCCTTTTATTAAGCTAATAAAAAAGTTGGTTTGAGCAGTGTTAATGACCTTACTATTATTATGAATAGAGCGCGTGCAAACACACATACACTTTGAAAAAAAAGGAGAAATATAAACAGTTAATTGCTGATATCTCCTGATGATTGGATGGAGTGATTGCTGTAGATTCTATCTACGAAGCTGAAGGCAACACCAATCAGCTAAATGACAAACTTTATATTTGTATTCATTCTCTCTCTCACTTTCCTCTCCCTATTTCTTTCTTTCTTTCTCTCTCTCTCACTTTTCTCTCTCTATTTATTTCTCTCTCTCTCTCTCTCTCTCTCTCTCTCTATATATATATATATATATATATATATATATATATATATATATAAATGAATAGAAAGTTTCAGAGATAGATACACATATATACGTGTGTGCATGATTATATATATATGTGTTTCATTATGTGTGTGCGTGCGTGTCTGTGATTGTTTATGTGTGTAATTACGTTTGTGTATTTAAGCAGCAAGACATAATTTAAATAATTTTCCTCAAATTAAACCAACGATATATGTGTGGGGTTAGTATGTGCGTATGTGTGTGTCTGATTATATGTGTGTTTGATTATATTTGTCTGTCTGCTCCGTGATTATGTGATTATGTACCTCTGTGTGTCATTATGTGCGTGTGTGCTCTTGTGTGATTGAATTTTTGTTCGTTTGTGTGCGTGTGTGTGTGCGTGTGCTAATGAAACTAAGTTTTTATATTTCGTAATCACTTCCTGTCGTGTACTAGGTTTTTAGTAGCTCGAGGGTTGAGTATATTCGCGATTTCTAGGGTTGTTGCTTCGGTGACCCGCAGAGTCAAGACGGTCGTCAGGTTTGGGTTCCTTTGTTAAAGTTTCATCCAGTCCTAGTCTTTCCAAAATTAGCTCCGTTCAATAACCCCGAGCAAATGCTAATTCGAACCGGTGCGTCTGGGAATTAGCAAGACTGTTGCAACTTTAAGGAAAATAAAAATAAAATGTAAATGAACAAAATGGGAAGGAAAACGAAGAAAAAAACAACTTCCTTTTTTAAGGAAAACTTTCCTTTTCACCTTATATCCTTTTTTTTATGTACGATGTCCCTTCATAATGTAGGTGATCTTGGCCCTCCACAACTTCTTTTCTGCTTTGCTTTAATTAACATTTTACTCTTTACTATGCATCACATAAACGGGTCAAGTTACTATCTCTTTTCTCATATTTCGTTTGGTTTCAGTATTTGTGAGTGTTAGATTTTCTAGACCCTCTTTCCTCATTATGTGCCCCAAAAATATCTACTGTTTCTTTCAGATTCTAATTAGAAACATTTTTAATTCTTATATATAATTCCCTTGTTGCTAAATTGTGTTTTTGTATTCGTCGGTAAAATCATATCAGCAACACTTTAAGCCCTTTCTCAATCTGTGAGGATACCGTGCAAAATTCTGTTCCATATAAGAGGTTAGATATAAAATGGCTATTCACCATTTTTTCTTTGTTTTCATATATTCCTATCTCTTCATATTTTACTTAGCTTGAGGAAGATATATTAGCTTTTTCTAATTTGTTTTCGGATTTTTGCTTCGAATTTTCCGCCATCCGTAACAGCACGCCCCAGAAATATATATTTCTCTGACCGCTAGGCCTACAGCCATGTCAGGTTGAAACAGCGGTTCTTGTATGATCACAGAATTTAAGCAACTTCAAGCTTGGACACCAACTAGATGGGTGACAGCTAGGTAATACCAGATGCTGTAAGCTTGGATGTGCGGGTGGTGTAATGGATAATGGCTCGGAATTGAAAATCGGACAGCCGAGTCCTAACTTCTTTCGGTTTTATTATATTCACAAAGACGCAAATATTCTTGGGAAAAGTATGAATCTATCTCTTCTCCCTCCAGCTATGGGTTAATTAGTAGGTCATGTATCACCAATAAATTATTATTGTATCATACAATCAAAAAACATTTAAATAAAAAGCCGTAAAAATCAACTCACTGAATCAGTTTGCACGTGCTTGATTTTGATGCTAGAAATACATTGTTCGCACCTTAGGTTGTGTTGTGTAACACTGAATTTCTTTATTTCAAGAGAATTTTAACTAACATGCATCAATATTATATATTTAAACATTTATGTGTGCACAATATACATATGACTGCTGAGCACTTCGATATGATGTAATGATTAACAATCTTGTCTTGCTAGATTAATTACACTTGGTGCTTCATACTTTCTACATTTGGCCACGTCTAAGCTACGTGTAGAAAATCTCCACTATATATATTACAGTATTTAACAGAATAAATGACACAGTGTGATTTTAGATGCAAGTCTATTTATATAAGATATATAAAGGATAAAAGTTTTAATATATTTAATTAGGTTATTGTTTAAAGCATACTCTTAGTACATCACAAAACATTATAAAATCACCTTAACTCTAGCAGAAAGATTAACTCTCTTTGTAAAAAGAAACAGTTTGCAATGCTAATAACGATAGGAAAACAGGATAATGAAAGTGTCTTTACTCTAATAAACTATTGCGAGAGAAAAACAAACAGAAATTATTACAGCTGAGCCTAAAGCCAAACTGTTTTACCTTGATTGGTATTCGCTGTAACCATTACCGGCATTCCTTTTCAAGTAGGTTTCTGTCATTTGCAGTTTTTATAGATCAGCTAGTACGGACAAATGTCGCCATTAGTTTGATAATATAATTCATGTAATGGATATTGGCTCAGAATAAGAAATCGGAGAGCCGAGTTCGAACTGCTGTCGAGTTCGTTACTTTCATTTATACACAAATACTCTTGGGAAAGGTATGATTCCATCTTTCTCCACCCCTACCCCCAGCAGGACAGACGGGATGCTTTAGCCTTAGTTGCCAACCAGTCTACCACAGAAACTAATGACAACCTACTGCGGTAAAAATCTGCCTGTTCAGTTATGTATCGAAAGATATATGATCGCCAAGGAGTGTATCAGTTATGGCACTTAACTGACTGAATACATTTTACAGTATTGGTAATAAATCATTAATAATAATAATTAGTCCCATGAAAATGTCATTGTTTTGCTATTTTAATTTCCTGATGAATCAAAATTCTTAATTTAATGACTGAGTAAGCTCCAAGTGAATTCTATGTCTATAACATATCTGTAAAATTCTCATATCGCTTCGTTAAATATTTGAGCTTTAACAAAATATTGCAATAGCCATCATAAGTATGAATGTAGGTCATTATCTAAAAAAAAAGGTACTAATTAAATTTGACAAGATTTTCCATGTACTTAAAGCAGACATTAAACATATGGGGGCGTTATCACCTTCTCTGTGTTCACATTAAGTCTTTTGTCTTTCTTTCTATCAATCATTCTTTCTTTTTCTCACTCAAACAGAAAAGCGTCCCTGATATGTCTTTTCTGTCTTTCATCACGATCAAAATGAATTGGCCCATTATATATGATGTAATGACAGAGCGTAACGTCCGCGCTAAGGAACGAGAATAATAATAACAATAATAGTAATAATAATAATAATAACAGAGGAAGATAATGACGAATAAAACAGAGAAAAAGCAATGAGAAAAATAAATCAGATATAAATGTGAGAATGTAAAGGAAATATCTTTCGAGGAAAAGCCAACAATTCCAAAAGTAAGAAACGTCAAAGGAAGAAAACCATCAATCTTGCTAACGGAGCAATTAGAAAAATAGTGGACGAAAGGGAAAGCTCGATGAAAACTGACAGAAATTAATCATTATATATACGCGACCTCGGAAACGATCGCAGAATCAATAAACGTAAATGAAAAAATGCCAGTCTGGAAAGAAAAAATACAAACCAAAGTAAATAAGCTGCGAGGACAATTGTCATTATTGAGTGAAGTAGACAGGGGCTCAAAAATTAAAGAAAGATAGAAAAAGGAGACGACTGAAACGAAATCTTGACATAAAGAAGAAGCTGAAACAAAAAAGTCAAGCGAAGACACAGAGTACCAGGCGTTATGAACCAAGAATCAAGTTCTGGCAAAAGAAGATCTTGAAAGAAGGTGCCAAGAAACTATATTAAGAACTTGGAAAAAATAAAATAGAGATAAATGACCCACCTAATATATAAGAAGTTGAGGATTTCTGGTGTAAAGTGTGAGGAAAACTGAAAAAATGCACAAGATCAAGAACAACACACATATACAGTACCAAAAATGGACGGATATCAATATTACTGAGAAAAAAAAGCCGTTGCTACCTGCAAAACAGAAAACTGGAAAACACCAGGAATAGACTAAGTAGCTAATTTGGGGGTGAAAAAAAACTACCTATCACCCACCAAGAACTCACAAAGTAACAAACAATACAGATGTAGACCTTGATATCAACAACAAGATTGAGAAACTAGAATGAGATGATAGACATACAGATGCATAGGAATTAATGAAGGGGACGCAATTGAACATTGGTATTAATAAATTAAATAAATATAATCTTTTAGATATGCATAAACAAAATATAAATAAATTGGATTTAATCATAGTTGAATAACCCTTTAAGAAAATCGCGATGTAGTTTTAAAAAAAGAAAATCAATAAAAACTGCTAAATATATTGCAGCGTAAACCTTAATAATATAAAATAAACCAGGCAGTAATACCTTGACAACTTGAAAGAAAGTGAGTGTAGCAAGACAAAAATTATAAACTCCACCCAACCTTAACTGACATTAAATTTCCCACACATCGATACACTTGCTTTCTACATTCCTAGAAAAGCCAACACCCGCTTAGTAAAAAAAATTGAATTCTCTTAACACCACCAATTTAACTTAAAAATAGAGTAAATCCAATTTTTTAGTAAGTTATTCTTAGCATCGCTTGAGAATGGAACCGAGCTCCGAATTTTAATTTAAAATTTTAAAGTTAAATTTAAAGATTTATACGGTTTCGAAACAGTAATTTTTGTGTCGCGACAGACACATATTGTTAAAAAAATATATATATATATATATATATATATATATATATATATATATATATATATATATATATAACGAAGTGTTCTTTATTTGATAGACATAGTGAAGAGTTTCGCGTCTAAACGCTCATCGGGACTTGATGTTCGACAATCGTAAGCAGAATTACTGAAAATTCATTTAATTTATTTCACGGCCTGAAGATTGCGTTGTAGCATGAAACAGGAACTTGACTCTGGATGTTTACCATATTATCTACTGCCACACACACACACACACACACACATACACACACACACTCACACATGATAATGTATGGTAAGTCTTATGAATAATTCTAAAGAGTATATAGATCCAGAGAGAGCTCAGTGTAATAACAGAGCAAAAAATTATTATGAAAACGGAGAAAAGATCTTGGTACTATTTCATTTCATTAATATATATATATATATATATATATATATATATATATACGAATGTGTACTAAATGAGACCTACTTTCTTGAGAAAAATGTTCTGTGGAAAGCAGATCTCGGTCAGGCGTAGAACTTTTCAGCATCATATCTATATTTATCAAAATCTATCTTACACTATCAATAAAACATCACACACACACACACACACACACACACACACACACACACATATATATATATATATATATATATATAATGTAAATATTTTCAAAGATCAAGTACTTCACTTGCTCAACAACTTCTAGCGTTCATGATTTTTTTTTCGAAAATCAGTCACGTGGTTTCTAGGGCGTTTGACATATGCCATTATTGAGATACAAAGTGACGTTGAAAACGAAAGCCGATAACGAAAATAGGATGTGGAGGCGGGAAGAGGAAACGAATGATAAGGCCATGAAAATATTTATCAGTAAACAAATATAATTAGTTGTGAAATTGACACTACTTTATCATTTGTAAGTAGTCGACTTTTGACTATCTGGGAATCAAGTGGACGCTTTTCTGTTTATATATTGTGATTATGAGCTTCGTACAGATAGATATATTTTCGTTATTTCTTCAGTCCGCATTATTAATATCATTTGCATCTGCTTCTTTTCGTTATTTTATACCTTCGAAAATCTAAGCAATGTATTTAGAAACAGAAGAAATATCGTCAAAAAACAAAGAAAATAGTACTGAATTGTTATGTAATAACAGTCCTCCTATATGGCAGTGAATGCTGGACAATCTCCTCACAGATGAAGAATTGACTTGAAGCCACAGAAACAAAGAAAAGTGTATTAAACTGCTATGTAATACCAGTCCTCCAATATGGCAGTGAATGCTGGACAATCTTCTTACAGATTAAGAAGAGATTGAAGCAACAGAAACAAAGAAGAGTATTGAACTGTCATATAATATCAGTCCTCCTATATGGCAGTAAATGCTAGACACTCATCACAAATGATGCAACAGAAATATGGCCCAGTGGATAAAAGTGCTAGTTGAAGTAATTCAAAAAGTGACTTGACCCAAAGATTTGTGAGTTCAATACCTAGCCACCGCAAGAATTATCAAATCTTGCATAGTTAATTTACTAAAGGGAATTAACTGAAACTGAGATATCCAGAAAAGCTATGGCACATAGAATTAGATTAAAATGTTCGACACGAAATTCCAACTTATATCACCTAATGAAGGCCGAAACTTCGTGGAAAAAGCAATAAAGATTAGGACAAAAGAGTGAACAAAGTAAATAGTGTAAATAGAAATATGTTTCTACAAAAAACAAATGCTGAAAATACCATGGACTGAACATGTGATGAAGTTCTAGAGACAATGGCAACCTAAAGGCCACGAATACTTTACATCAAGAAGAGACAATTGACATTCCTGAAGCAATTAATATGGAAAGAAGGCTTGGAAACTTTGATACTCACAAGACAGATTGAAGGTAAGAGAAACATAGGAAAGTAAAGCACAAAGTACTTAGTGAGTTTGAGAGGATGGATGGTGGAGCTGAGTTTGGGAGAGACGAAAAATGATATTAGGAGCTACAGGGGACGGGGAAACCGTGGAGGTCTATGACTGCCAACACCCTGAAGAGATACAGTACATAAAACAATAAGAAGAATATGTGTTTTTAGATTTTCTAATGTTTATTTCTTTCTTTTTAATATTAAACAGTTTTCCCTATACAACACATCTTCAAAAACAGGATATATATATATATATATATGTGTGTGTGTGTGTGTGTGTGTGTGTGTGTGTGTGTGTGTGTGCGTGCGCGCGCGTGTATTAAAGTAATAAGAAGGAAGAATGAGATTCATAATTCAGAGTTCTTCGCATTTATTTTTATTGTTAAATAACAGTGCTCGATACAACAGTAGAGCATAACATTATAATTATTTTTAAAAATATATTATCACCAAAACACTCAAATTCCCATGTTTCAAAACTGAAACTTCAATTCAAATTCAATCATAAAAGTTAAACTTAAAATAAGAAGTCCCGTTCCATTATCAAGCGATGGTATAAATAACTTAAAAAAATACATAAAAAGTTATTCTTAGCATAATATATTTTTTAAAAAAAGCACACAATTATATATATATATTATTTTCTTTTTTTTTTACCTATTCTCAAGTGGTGGGAAAAAAACAGATAATACAATTTGTAAATAAAAATAGTGGACAAAATGATATCTCGGAAATTAATTTCATTAAAAAATGGGGCTAAAATCATCCGTACTGCTTGAAAGAAATCAACTATCACCGCAATGTCTAGCCTATAGAAAAAAAACCGACAGAGTAACCTAAGTTGAAAGGTAAAAGTGCTCAATACACTAATTAGAGTAAAAACTAGATAAACTAAAGAACCAGAACACATAACGGATCATCAGGATAAGCCAGAGATATCCTGATGATCCATTAGGGGAAACTAAAGTAGATAGGCTCTGTAGATTATATACTCGACTCTCCCGTCGAATTCGACGTATGAGGGTCAAGCAGTTCCTAGGAAACTGACAGCCCGACGCCAGCACATATTTGATTAGAGTAGTGAAGGATTTGGGCAGAACAATCCACACTTTTTGAAGGCCCGAATACAGAGACGTGCCACAGGGTCCCCAAACGATCCTTCACAGGTTTTGAATTCAGAGTTGTCTTTCCCCTAGACCAGTTGGCATCCAGTCTATCCTACTATTTACCCATAGCTGGGAGGACAAGAAGAGGATTCACACCTTTCCCAAGGGTATTAGCACGTAAGTAAATGTAATGGATTCGACTGAATTCGAACTCGGCTTCCTCTGATTCCTCAATCCAAGTCTCTATCCTATCCATTACTCCATTATATATATAACTATATATATATATATATATATATATATATATATATATATATATATATATATATATATATATATATATATATATATATATATATATATATATATATATATATATATATATATATATATATATATATATATAATCAGACAGTATTGAACTCTTAGGAATAATTCACAATTAAACATACATCTACTAGATAAGCAATTTTTAGGAATGGATTTTTCTTTTATTAATCCGATATATTTCATTACTTAAACGTTATTTTTTTTGTTAGTGGTTACTCATATTCGGACTTTGCTCGACCATCAGGTTCTCTGAAGTCAACAGGTCAAAGCACGTTCGATCTAACGAACGTTTCCCCTAGGAGAACGCATGTTCGAATGCTGCCGAAGAGCTCAATTTTTTTCTTATAATATTTTTCAGATATCCATGCCGGTAGTTGTAAATTAATAAATATATTATTTTATAAATAAACAGTGCATCCACTAAAAAACATGTTTAATATATATATATTTTTATTTTATTTTGTGTATGTATTGTTAGGTTTGTTATTAAATGAAATTATACTTGCTCGTACACAACATTACATAAACACAATTACAATGAAAACGAAATTGTCATCTGTGATAAGATGACTAACATTTTTTTTGGTCTGGCAACAAACCCTGGGTAACAGTAAAAAGTAACAGCCGAAATATGTGATACTTTATAGTCATTTTTCTAACTCCTGTATTTAAAATGAATATATTTTCTAAAAAGAATGTATTGCTTTAAATGTAGAATCAATTTAGATATCAAAATTGTCATTTTGCCATCGGCGAAACAAGAGGTACCGAGGTATCAAATTCCAAGATGTATTGAAGTACAAAAGTCGAAGAGGTATCAAAGTACAAACAGACAAGAGATATCGAAGTACAAAAGTACAAGTGATGTTTATGTACAAAAAACCAAGATGTACTAGGGGTAAGGAACTACAAAAGTGAGTAACGCCAATGGTTCTTTTAAATTCAAATGATAATCGCGGATTATTTTCAGCAACGCTGATGAATAATATATCTAAAAAACTGAACGACCCAAATAATATAACTGACGAATGTCAAATTTCTATTGAGGACAGACAGAGACTTGCGCAACTTTCCGCATCGTTATCAGTCCAAAGACCAAAAGTGGTCATAGGGTCGTTGCAAAGATGAGTTGCTGACCAGCTCGCTCAATATATTACGTTTAACTAGCTATATCTCAGTGAATGATATTTAATTTTATTCATCTATCACAGTCTATTCATATCGGTATTTCCGTCTGCCTGCCTGACTCTCAGTCAGTTCACCTCTCTCTCTCTCTGTATATATATATATATATATATATATATATATATATATATATATATATATAATATAATTGATCTTGGAATTTAACTACATTGTCGTCAGGGAAAAAAATCCCTTACTATAATGGTAATTTACATTAACCAGAAAAAAGGCTTAGACAGAAGCGTCTGTATTTTTAATGTAACTATAACAAAAACATTTCGATTTCATTTTTGCCTTGAAAAAAAGTCGGAAGACGAAACGCGTCGGAAAAAATCTAAGATTTTTTTCCAATTGTCATTTTATACCCATACATACATACATACATACATACATACATATATATATATATATATATATATATATATATATATATATATATATATATAGTACAGATGATCCTTAAAAATCCTTTCGGTTATAATTTATTTCATGAATATACAAATATTTATCTCTTCAGATCGTCTGTACTAATTATTATATTACTCTGTTACTTACATTGAGCTCTCTTTAGATTAATGCCCTCCGTGGAATTATTCCTACTAATTATCAATATATATATATATATATATATATATATATATATATATATATATATATATATATATATATATACGCCCGAAAAAATAAATTTCGGTCGAACACTTTAGCGTCAAAGCGCGAATTTGCAAACAGTGACCATTACTGCTGATAATGCAAAGCTCTTCTATGAATTGAGCACTCTGAGTCATTGGAGTAGTCATCTACGGATAGACTGTTTCGCTGTATCACAGCTCATCACTGTGGCTAGACGTGATTGCTTCAAGCCAACTGATTTGACATCAGCCGGAAACTCTCAGCCTTAGGCCATCAGCGCGCGGTACGGAGAAGGGAATTTTTAACCGATTATATACGAGATATAAGCATTATCTACTACCATAGGGCTCATTACATAGGGACGAGCTTTTTAAGCATTAATCAGCAATATATATATATATATATATATATATATATATATATATATATATATATATATATATCACCTTGTCTCCATAGCTATCTATCTATCTATCTGATCCTCATCAAATTAACGTTTCTGAACATTTATTTTCAACTGTTTCTGTCATCTATATCTCTCCACATTTCTTCCGTTCTAATTCCAGAGTCAGCTTTGAGCTGGTCGATGACTGTCCTTGCTGGTCTACCTTTTGATTTTTCCCTGTAATTTGGTTCTCAGAGAATAACCTGATAAGCACCATCTTTTTTACTTCGCCAACCACAGGTACTAAATTGCCTTTCACAGTTTTCATAATCTCTCAGTTCGTAACTAATGTTTCCCTTGTTAAATGCTCCGGCGTTGGTCATCCAACAAGTCTGTCAGTTTGTATATGATTCACCTTGTAAATAAGATTTGATATTTTCTCCAGTAAATGAGAAGTCGAGTGTAATTATTTAATGCTCAGTCGGCATCTTTAGCGAAAGGTGGGTGACTGAGGCGAGCTTGGTTCGTTTGAACGGGGCTAGCCTTGATTTTTTCTTTTAGGTCAACCTATGTCACATCGGGGTGCTTTCCTGTGGCGCCCTCCCTTGGTTAGGCTAGACAAGCTTTGTGTACCTAATTAATGTGAGCAAGTGCTCTTCCTGGCCTGCTACCGGCAACATCGTTGGTTATGATCCAAGCTAAGATTCCCAACCTCTCCAATTTGTTTTGGCCTCCCTTTCATCTCGACTGGGTCAGTTTTATATATTTCCAATGTCCGTATATATTTTCTCCTCTCCCTCTTCCTTAGCGAGACTGCATCTTGATTTTGCTCAATGGGCAGAATACAGCGGCCTTTTTTTTTTTTGTGGGTTGGACGAGTTCTATTAACATCAGTTATGTTTTAGTTTGCTTTTTGTTGGTATTTAGTTTGTTTTGGGGTTCATCTCCTCCCCTCTCATTGTCATATACTAAATTTTTATCTATGAAATATTTATTATCACCAAATTTTTAAAGCTCGGTGTGCGTTTTGTAGGTCCCCAACCCCTGAATGAATGTGGTATTATGGTGTATGGAGGATTGGTTAGTGACGGAAGAGTTTTTTGTGGTGAATGCGTAAATTTTAACGAGTGAATCGGTCATAAATCGGATTAGCTACGTATAAGATAGAGATGACCAACCTCAACCCCTTTCCCCCCTGTGTCATAATCGTATCTTTTATACAATAAATATACAGTCGGCATCTGTTTTGAAAACACGTACGATCACGGATGTTAAGCAACATCGAGCCTTGTGCCATTATCTTTTACACCGTCCGCACATTCAAGCTTACAGCATCTAGAATTCCCAAGCGACGCTTGGGAATTCTAGATGCTGTAAGTTTGAATGTGCGGATGGTGTAAAAGATAATGGCATGGAATTGTTACTCGGAGAACCGAGTTCCAATTCCAGCTGGGTTCGTTATATTCACTTACACGCAAATTTGGGAAAGGTAAGAATCCACATCTTCTTCCCAAGCTATAGGTTAATTAGTATATCATGTATCATTAAACCCTTATTATCTCTAAAAGATTCTTACAATCTAATAAGATTTTCTGTTATTAAATAACCTGCAAAGGTTGATAAACTGTCGAAAACGAATCAGTCATACAATCAATGGTTTGAAAACTGATTCATCGTTTCGGGCTATGATTCAGTTAAATTATTGCGCGATATTTTCATTAATAAATTTGGCGAATTAGTGTTTGTCCTGAAATGGTTTATTGTTCGTTTTAAATCAAGTCTCTGTTGGAAATAAATGCAGCGAATACGGAGATTGCTGTTTTATATAGAGTTTTGACTGATTTTTAAATCCTTTTTTTCTGTTTGCGATAAAAATCTCCCTTTTTGTAGTTGAATTCGAACAAAATCGATCAGGATCGAAATCATCAAATGTCCTCTTTTAGCGCTACCATCTCAGATGATTCAAATGAAACGTTATACTGTATTCACCTTTGCATAGAAGAGCTGGAGGAAATGCATGCTTTTTATAAATTTTCTTTCTTCAGATGTTCTTTGTAATTTTCCCGAGAAGCATTATTTTAGTTTTAATCGTTCTGTTATCATTGTCTTTATTTGGGGATCCACTCAGCGAAGCTGAGATATGGCACAATGCTGCAAGTATGGAACACCCAATGAGGATCGAACACAGTACTCAAGCGTAATTATCTAGCGAGAATAGCTCGCTAAACATTACACCATTTCTAGTGCCATAATTTACTAAGAGTAACCTAGATGTGGTACAATCCAGCAAATATGAAACAGTGAGGATCGAAGTCACTAATCAGACGTAATTGATCTAGCGAGAGAAGCTTGTTAACCATTACACCGCTCCTTGTGCCTTTACTTAGAGTAACCTAAAAGTCAGCAAGTATGGAACACCTATTGATGATCAAACTCACTACTCAATTGTTAAAAACACCTTTAAGTGCTGAAACTAGATGCGTCGTCAGTGTTGTTGCTCCCATGTCACTAGAAGTTTCGGGTCTAAATAAATAACAGACTTCTTCGATGGGCGACCCGACCGAATATGATCATTATTCGAACCGCACCCAGAATAAAATCGTTATTAGCTTTAGGACGTGCTTTATAGTTATTTTCCAAGCGTAGCTTAAATGCGGCACAAGGCCGAAAGTATGGGGTATCTAGTGAGGATCGAACTCACTTTTCAGTTGTAACGAGTTCTAGCGAGACAAGATTGCTAACCAATACACCACGCCGAGGTGCCCAGGACGTGCTTTATATAAGGTCCCCCAGAAAACGGCAACTAATCAAGATTTCACTTGGGCTATTCGATGTTATAGATCGGGTATGCTTGGTTGTACTGATCTTCCTATATGCGGCGAAGACAGGATGTTTTTGGAAGAAGAGAAGAAAACAAACCTATATATATATATATATATATATATATATATATATATATATATATATATATATATATATATATATATATATATATATATATATAAATAAAAAAAGACGATTTATTATATTGGCTCGTCTTACGACTTACTTTTTAACTTCTTTATTATAACTTATTTGTTTTGTCTTTTTCTCTTTTATAACTTTCCTTTTATTCTTATTTTTCTTAATTACACTTAAAAAATGTTTACACTTGAGTGATTAAAATGACATAGACTATTTACAAAATAAAAAATCCTACTCAGAAATAATTGGTCTAGCTTGATAAGCTCGTTAAGCTGTACACCACGTCATAGTGCCCTAATTAACTAACCGTATCTTAAGCATGGCACAAGGCCGCAAGTATGCGGATTCTTCTCACGACTCAGGCATCGTGAAACTCCACGTCGAAGTACCCAATTCGCCCAACGTTCAGCTGAAACCCAGGACCCCGAGATTAAGAATCTCGTGCTCTCCTGAGTTAGCTGGGCTCTTTTGTTATTTGTCGACCAAAATTAATTGTTCTCGGTAAATAAACACTGAAGATTTAAATACCAAGCGGTAACAAAATAATCATCTCTTACAACGAATAATTTGAAACATTTATTAAATTATTTTTTTGTCTTTTTGTTTTTTTTGCTATCGTTGCTAAGCAGTAATTGTAACTGTTACCTTGAAATGTGAAGGATACGGTAGCTATTCTTTATCCACTAGATCAGGGGTCTGCAACATTTTGCTATGTGCCGACTTAGGTTTTTAAAATTAGTGCCAATAGCATACAAGTCAAGGTCAATATAACTGTTCTACAATATATGTTACATAGTAATATATAGTATATATACTTTGGTAGGTACCTCCATGAGATCGCTAAAAAAAGAGCATAGCATGATGAAAAAGACGCCAAACTTGACGTAAACAAAATTTTATCGTCTAAATGCATATGTTATTATTAAGAGGAAAGGTCAAATCTTATTTTAGTTATTTTTAAAATGTTTTCCTTCTTTTAAGAACATTCTAAATTTTGATTATAAAACTTTGTTTCTCTTTGTGTCACCGGAACTAGTAAAATAGCATATACAATTTTTAGCACGTTTTTTTTTTAATGACACATTAATTTGGAAAATCTTGCAAAAATAAAAATAATTGTCGGATGTTAATGAAACTTTCAGAAAGTATTTGCAGATGATCGAAATTATTGTAAATATGTTTTTTTATTAAAGTCATGGCAGAATTTTTTTTTTTTAATTTATTACCCCCCATAACTAATTTTATGAAAATTCTAGAAATTCGATCGAGTCCACTTTAGTGATTACAATAGTTAAAAGCACAAGGCTTTGAGGAATGCAAATCCTGTTTTTTGTTTTTAATTGGACCCCCTACCTGAAAATCAGCTCTGAATTGTAACATACAAAACTCAATAAAACAAAGATATTATTTAATTTCAAATGCTTTTATTTACTTTTAGTTGTTTTTATGAACATAGACAATATTTTCTGAAAGCAAAAAAAAATTCGATGAAAAATGAATTTTTAATACAATTATTTGTTATTTTTTAATTATAATACATTTTGACATTTAAGTTGTTAAAATATTATAAAATTAGTTAAAAGCCGCATCGGGTTTCTTAAGTCTCCTTATGGGATAGATCTTTTTTTAGCGCGTTGTAAATTGTATCATTTTGACTTATCAGAAGATCCGCAGTAATTAAAAAATGTAATTTTGTGATTTAATCGGGCTGTAATTATAAAGTACGGAAGACCAACCAGAATACAATTAAGTTGCTTTATTTGAGTTAAGCATTGTTCTCCGCTGTTAATTTGATTTTTTCAGTTTCAACTGAGAAGGGTACCTACAAGTATCAGTATCATCTTATGAAATTTATATGATCTTATTTTTATATTAATCTTTAATGACATTTTTCCATAAATGAAATATCAAAATTAATTATAAAATGAATGGAAATACAAATAACAGAGTAAAATGTAATAAATGTACATAAAAGAATAGTATTTTATGTACACTTCTGATAAAATTTCAGAAAAAAAAGGTACCTATAAATCAATTAGATACGTTTCTTATGAAGTTTAATCTCATTCTTAACAGTCTTATTTTAATTTCTTTAGAATATATTCTCCATAAAGCATAGTAAACGTAAAGGTGAAAGCTAAGTTAAAAAAAAAAAAAAAAATTAGAGCGCTGAAAGTTTTCCTTAAAAATAACGAAGTAAATAATTTTTCACTTAAATGTAATTAATTTCACTTTTCTCCTTCCGTAGAACAAATTATCCTCAAGAAATCCTCAATATGTCATTTATCACCTGTGAAATGACGCAAAAGTTTATGTCCTGCTTTGTTTTATTTTCAAATTACATCTTTTCGGCGCAGAAGCTAAAATAAGCTTGGTTCAAAATAATCTAAATAAACATTGTAATTTCTGATTTTCTTAAAATAATTTTGAGAAATGATAATTCATATTTAAAAGAATTTCAAAGTGAGATTTCTATTTTTTTTATAAAATGGAAAAAAATGGTTGAAATCTGTCAATTTTACTGACTCAAAAAAAGATTTTTAACGAAAATTTCGGACGTGCTAGGAACGATTAAAAAATGTAAAAAAGTACCCCCAAAATACTTTGATCTTTCGTCTTAATAATAACATAAACATTTGACAATTAAAGTTTGTTTTTTCGTTAAGTTTGGCGGACTCGTTTTTTAGCGATCTCGTGGAGGCACCTATACTTTAGTATATATTAAATTGTAAATATAAAGTTACTGGTTCGGACTTCGTGATGTCAGTTGCGGTTGTGTGCCATTGGAAATCGTGTGACGTGCCACTTTATGTATAAAGTTCGGGGTATTGAACTTATTTTTGAAGGTTACTATTTTTTAATTTAACACACATAATTTTTAAAAATAAAACATTTTTTAAGACAGTATTTTAGTCGGAATTGTCCTCATCTTTTTGCCATATTTTCGCCTTCTTCAGGTTTGGATTTTTCGATCTTTTTCATTTCATGCCATGTTATGCTAACCTCTGAAAGTTCTCACTGCCTTAACCAGGAATTGAACTCACCTTCTTTGGGTCTGTCACTGGATCTAACCAACGCCTTTATCCACTGTGCCATGTGTCCTTGAGGAGATCAGGGTATGAACCTGAGTATTATAAACCTAATGTTTTAGCATCATTTTACCAGTGCTCATATTGCAATTTTTGCTGTTATCATTGCATGTCTTTACCAGAGTTCATATTGCAACTTTGTTATCATTGCTTTTCTCTGGCACTCCTTATTACTGGTTCATATTGTATTTGTCTATGCTTGGTTAGGAGATTTTTGTGGGCATATGTCTGATTCATAAGTTTACGAATTTTCCAATGGTGATGTCATGATCTTGATCCCACAGGGGGTTCTCTCTCCATACGAAACGGACAAATATGGCGACAAAGATGAGGACAATAGTCCGATTAATGTAAATACTGTACATAATACCTCATCTCAGAAATATAGACAAACTCAGAAATTATCCTGTCTCCTAATTTAGCTAGGGAAATGTGAGGTGGGGCAAATTTGACTTATTTTTAATAGATTTCTTGCGTAAAATTATTTTATGCAAATTTTCCTCATCCATCATTTATATTTCATATTTTATTGCAGAAACAGTTTGTAAACTGTACGCATGTAAATAAAGAAAAATTATTTGTCACTGGACACCTACTGATTAGGGAATAGATGACGCACAAATATACAATATGTTTCCACTACAGAATGGTCTCCCATTATTTATTGATTTCTTCTTCTTCTTCTTCTTCTTCTTCTTCTTCTATATGCCATGTCTCTTCTACTAGTACCCGACCAGGGCTCTTCAGAACTTCCTCTCCTTTGCAGTCCTTGGTAAAGTGTATATTTTTGCTATATCTCATAAACATTGTTCTGCCAACCATTTTCCCAAGATCGTTACATAGGTTATGCGATGATTTCATCTAGCCATCTTGCCGTCAATACATCCTGTGAGTGTCAGGTTTACCGAGCCCTCTTTCCTCATTATGTACCCTAGCAATATTAACTGTCTCATTCTGATAATACGTGTAAAGTTGTCCTTTTTCATTCCATTTCATGGTATTCTCAAGAAGACACAGACACACAGACACATATATTTGTATATATCCATTATAAATATATACATATATATCATCACATTATATTATATATATATCTTAAATTATAATATATATATATATATATATATATATATACACATATATATATATATATATATATATATATATATATATATATATAAATTTTTTAGGAAACTTTTGCAATATCATGTAAAAATCTTTTAAATTTGTCCTAAATCTTATATATATATATATATATATATATATATATTAATGAATCAATATTTAATGAACCGTAAAATTTGAATCAATATTTGACCGTAAAATTTCATTTTGTAGTTAGTTGATTTCACTGAATAGCTGTTGGTCAGTATGGCGCGTTTTCTGATAGCATTGATGGATGATCCTTAGATGTACGTACTTATTACATACAGGAGATTATAGTATAGGCCGATGAGCTTTAGAAAAAAAGAGAGAAACCTAATACTTCAAGGGTCACAAGAGTCAAATACTACGTTAAACTGTGGCCTGTTGATACACGCTTGGATGATCAAACAACATTTAATTGTTATGATATGTTTTCCTTTTTATCTTCAACATTTCTTTCTTTTTTCTCCGAAAATGAGAAAAAAAATTTTTCCCTTCTTTATTACTTCTGCTTTTTTCATTATCCTTCTTAGAGTTTTATTATAAAAATGTATTTCTTTCCTGCCATTTTTAGGTAACTTATTTCTTTTCTTTTCTTCTTTTTTTTTATATATATATTTTAAAAATCTCATTATTTTCTTCATTTTCTGAGACATTTTTAAACCTGCGTTTTCTTTTTTTCTTTCTTTTAACCTTTCTTTCTTTCTTTCTTTTTTAACCTTTCTTTCTTTCTTTTTTAATTCCCTTTATAATTTCTTTCTCATTTTTTCTTTCCTTCTTTATTTATGCTGCTTTTTCATCTCTTATGAAATTATAATTATTTTATTCTTTCTTATTCTTATATACCATTTTAAAAAAATCACATTAATTTCTTCCTTTGTTGAGATTTTTTTAATGTCTCATTGCTTTTTACTTCTTTCTTTCCTTCTTCATGGATTTCTTCATGCATTCATTTATTTATCTTTTTCGTCCTTTCATATTTCTACTGTTTTTTTTTCCTTTCTTCTTCCAACAACTTAAATTTTAAAATTTTTAATTCATTATTTATTTATTTATTTCATACTAACAATATTTTTTGTTGATATATTCTTATGTATTTAATCGATCTCTTCCTTTGCTGAATCTTTTTAATATCTGAAAAAGTGGAGAAAGGGAGGTGAAAAAATATAAATGGTTATTTTGAGCAACAAAAGAGAGGAAACAGTGGGAAGACATGATCGTACACGCCCTGAAAGGATATGAAAGAATAAGATGTAATATGTTAATATTTGATTGCTAGTTACGGCTTGTCAGTCATTCAGTCGACTCTCAGTTTTTTTTCGTCTCCTAGACAGATTGTCAATCATCTCTTTCCTCGTCAAATGTACGATGATAAACTACATCCGGCTGTGAGTTATTTTTCGGGAGATTATAGGTTTTGAGAAGCCTGAAACCGCCTCTTAATTGCTGTTGTTCCCAGGTTAACCCTGAATCAGGGTTGTAGCACCTGTTAGGGTCCAAGCTTTGGACAAATAGTGAACCCCAATGAGACATCAAAACAACAGGAAAGTAGGACGTCCTCAAGGACACATGGCACAGTGGATAAAGGCGTAGGTTAGATCCAGTGACAGGACCCAAAGAGTGTGAGTTCAATACCCGTTTAAGTCGGTGGAGAACTTGGAGAGGGAAATTGACAGGAGATAACTGATAACTGACATCCATTACACATAATACGTGGAACTAGAACAGTCTTCTCCAGTGAGCGAAATAAAGGGTTCAGTGCGACATTCCAACCACCTGAAAAAGGCCGGAGCGTACAACGGCCGAAACGTTGTAATAAATATGTCGAAAACGATGGGGACAACAGTCCGAATAATGTAAATAGGTCAGCTATTTAATTATACTTAAATCGAGAAATAACGTCATTCTCTTGAGCTGATTATAGAGTTTGAATTTTCATATTTAGATTTCGTCATTATGTATTAACTCTGTCTCCCAACTAAGACGAGTTGTGACACAATGTCTATTTTTTTTAAGGTGGGGAGCCCGAGCGCGTACATCCGGGCTAGGAACAAAAAATTGCCCGCAGCCCCCGCAACCATCGGGTGCGCTGGCCTTGTTGCGAGCAACGATCCCTCTCTCTGGTTCAATGAGAGGGTGCGGCCTCGGGCAGCTCTTACCCATGGCTGGGCACCTCTCAGTATAATTTTCCTTACTTGCGACTCTGTCCTTTGACGGAGTCGCCCCTGAGTGCACTCTGCCCAAAGACAGAGACGCAAGTGAGAGATGATAGGTAGTGTGTTACAAAACACTTCAAAGAGCGAATTGCATACTTCAGCATTAAATAACCCACTGAGGTGTTGATATGCCGCTAAACAAAAACAATCAAGCATCTCTATTTTCTAAAGTAGATGGAGATGGAAGGAGAACAGATTGTTTATAATTTTTCCAAATGTATTTGCATGAAAGTAAATCTTAGCAGAAATGGTTAAAGCTTAGAGTACATAGTTCCTTTGCGCCTTAGATTGCACACATAAGAGGTAAATTATAATACTGAGCTCAAAACCGTGTAAAACGCAACGGGAAACCACATCACTATATTTCCCAAAATTATTATGGCAGTGACACACACACACACTTACGTGTGTGTGTGTGTGTTTGTTTGTTTTTTTATATCGCTAAAATCCGCCATGTGCATAAATTTTCAATAAATGGACATGGGGAACGATATCACAATATTTCCCAAGATCTCAGGAGTATTCACAAATATTAAAGAAAGGAAGCTGGAGATATCACTGATCTCTGCGCCATGTATTCTGGCATATATATTTTCAAATATATATACTTGAAGATCTATATATATATATATACGTCATCAAATTATAATATATGTATATCTACAAACGTGTGCGTATCTGTGTGTGCATATATCTCTATCTATCTATCTATCTATCTATCTTCTCTCTATCTATCTATCTATCTATATATATATATATATATATATATATATATATATATATATATATATATATATGTTTGCGTGTGTGTGTTTGCGTGTCTCTCTGTGTGTGTGTGTGTGTGTGCGCGCGCGCGCTTGAAGTTTCTATTTCAATTCCAAACTAACGGATTAAATTTCATATTTCTAATAAGTAAAGTACTTTGTTATATTTCAAATCGAATAAAATTAGTTCAAATTATTTTTAATTGCAAAAGTATGTCATATTTCAACACAATTCTATTTATTAAAAAATATTTAAAAAATAAATTATACTTTGCGGAAACTTTATTTAAGGAAGATTAAACTGATTTAAACTTTAATTAATCTGAATGGAAACATATATATATATATATTTTAATCGTTTTTACCCCAAGCAAGGCAATGAAGCCACTAAGACACGTAGGATTATTGGGTGTGGAAGAATTAGAAAACAGAAACTGTATTAAAGAGAAAGGAACAATAGAAATGTAACAGGACTAACGTTTGATATTGCATTTCAATTTTTGAAGATTATAAAGTTTACTAAAAAGCTGCGACACGGAAAAGAGTTCTACAAGCAAGAAGTGCAAGGAAAGAAACCGTTAACAACAGCCCGGGGGTCGTTTTTGACATCAGATGCCAATTTTACCTTATCGATCTTATACTTACTATAGAGTTAGGTTTAAATGGTTTTGACATCAGCATAGGTACTGAGTTGAGCTGATTCCATCGGGAAAGACGTTTATGAAAATTAGCAACAAATTAGGATCTAGAATAGAGCCTTGGGACACATATATTAGTACAATACGGTCTAGGAAAATGGCCGTTCAGTATAATTTAATTTAATTTCACAATTTAAGAAAGACTGGATCAGATCAAAAATAAATTCGGAGACACCGTAACTTTTCAACTTGGTAAGAAGACCATTACACCAAATCTTGTCGAACGCTTTCGAGATATGCATAACAGTCAAAGCTTCACCATTCTCATCTAAAGCTTCATAGACACTTTCCACAATGATCGTCAATATATCAGCAGTTGGTATGGGGAAACCAATTCGATATTGCCTGGCTAAAAGATGGGCCTGCAATGTGAAATACTTAACCAATTCAGTATTGATTAGGGCCTAAAAATAGGTAGATGGCTAAGAGGCAAGAAGGGTCACGTGCGTTCTGGAACAACAGATAAGGATTTGCAACAAGCAAGAATGCAAGAGACAAGAGAACCATCATTTTTTACAATTTTAGTAACAGATGAAAATAAAATAAATGCTGGCCAAAATGTTTAAAAGGAAACATTTTAAAAATAATTTAATTAATTTGTGAATAACTCCATGAAGTTACTTTAAAATCTGGCAAATATCTGACTTTTGCAAGAATTTCAAAATCAATGTTTTTACCCGCAAAAAAAAAACGATCAAATTTTGTATATTAATTTCTGACCATACTTTGGTGCTAGAAAAAAAAACATTTTCTAACAAATATTTCGAAGGTACTAAGAAGGATTAAAAATATAATTTATCAATAAAAAACATTTAACCTTTCCTCTTAATAGTAACGTAAGTTGTTGATGAAATACGTGTGCTTTTATTAAATTTTGTCCATGTTTTTCATCATGTATGCTCACTTTTAACGAATCATTGGAGATATCTAATATATATACGAGTATCTACTATTATAATATTTGAAGATATTATATATATATAATATATATATATATATATATATATATATATATATATATATAGTAATCTGTTGGTATAATCCAGGCGAGTCCTATTAACACAACATAGAATTTGGAATATGTTAAAACTGACTCACAAAAGAGCGCTCAATGTTTATATTCATTAAACAGAGCAAATTTTCTTTACAATTGGAAATAAGATACCTTTAGTGAATGACCATTTTCATCTACGAATTTTGATTTTAAAATTCGCGAGATTTTTCAAAATGTTTATGGTATCAGTTATGTAGTGTACTGATAATTTGGAGAAAGAAAGAGATAAAGTATTTTATAGGGACTTATTGAGAGGTATGGAGAGAAGAAGAACGCACCGTTACTGGAATCATATTTTAACGGTTGGAGAGTCTGGGTTAGGGGAGGGAGGTGGAGACCGATGAGCTGACCTACATTCTGATGGTCACACGGTCAAAATTTAATTCGACAGAATTGAAAGGAAACGTGAAAGAACAATCAAGTGTTAAATTTGGTAAAATGAAAGTGAGTTAATTCGGAATTATTGGTATTAAATTCATTCATATATCAAAGCTCAAAGTTTGGTGGAGTGATTTTTTTGGATTCGGAGTGAATTTGGATATATATGTATGCGTTCTCATGCATTTGTCCACGTTAATATTACCAACTCGTATGGCTGTCTACACTAACATACACTTAGATATCTACATTTAAGCACATACATACATATGCTAGATGACATGTATCCAAAATAACCCTTTGTTAGGATGAAAGATTTTCGAAAGTTAATAAGAGGAGTTTAGTTAAGTTAAAAATCACAGGCATTCACCTAGTATAATTATACGTAATTACCAGACAAAGGTGAGAACAAATTATTGTTCGGTATATATATATATATATATATATATATATATATATATATATATATATAGAGAGAGAGAGAGAGAGAGAGAGAGTGAGTGAGTGAGAGAGTGAGATAGATAATATTAGTGGTCAATACACACACACACATACATATATATATATATATATATATATATATATATATATATATATATATATATATATATATATAAATTACCAAGAGGATAGAATCCTGATAGAGTTCAATGTCCAGGACAGAGCTAGAATATAATATAAAAAGGCTCAAACACTAATATCCCAAAGTTGTATTTTATTACATTGGAATCGTAATTTTGAATTTTGGTTTTATATATATATATATATATATATATATATATATATATATATATATATATATATATATATATATATATATATATATATAAGCACTCGTGTTGTTTAAAGCGCCTGGAATCAGTATGTGTCCTTTTCAATAGTGAAAAGCAGGCTCGAACTCAACAGGAAGGTGCATTTTCTTTATTATGATTTCAGTGCAAATACCGGTGTATATAATTCACCCACCTTAAAATAAAAACCGGGCGTCCAAGTAATCACATGCATACGTGTGTACATACACACACACATACATATATATATATATATATATATATATATATATATATATATATATATATATATATATATATATATAATAAGAACAAGTTGAAAATATTTAAATGGCGAAACATCAAATATATAGATATTTCCTAATTTTGACTTTGTTAGTCATTCTGTAGGTTTTAATCAATAATAATCAATATTTTCACATACACACACACTAATTATTATACAATAATACACATAAAATTAATAATTATACACGGAATATATATTTATAATAAACTTACTGTAGTTTTGCTTTCGGCCTAAATGGGTGTAATCGGTACATTTTGAATGAAACCAACGCAAAAAGAAGACGGCAATATGACTTTATTTTCATGTGTACTAATTCCCCCATATCATCCGTTTATATCACCGAATGTTTATCTCTTGAGCATCAATAATCTTTATTCGTCTCTGTTGAAACGCATTATCTCTTGCTGGGATTGGGTATAAATTTGAACCATGAACCTTATGATCCACGGTTCGCTGAACACTTGATTTGTATTTTCCCAGTTGCCGACAAATTGACCATCAAGTTGAACAAGTCGCCACAAATGTCGCCTTTCCAGGTCATAAACGAAACTTAGTTTCGCGTTTGTGTTGAAAGGACAAAGGGAGAAAGAGGTGTGAAGAAGAAAATCAAAGATATAAAATGAATGAAAGGTTTTAGAATGAGAAAACCAAGAGGGAAATTGTGTAGATATCGTAAAAAAAAAGAATATTATTTTATGTAAAATAAGAAATCTACTAAAAAGAAAATTAAGCTCTTTAAACTCTTAGATGAAGGATTACTTCTATATATGGGAGGAAAATTGAAAAAATGTATTAGAAGAAAATAAATGGGATGTTATATTTGATAATACAGTGTAACCCGGATGTAAGAGAGTTGTCGGGACCGGAGAAGAAGTCTCTTATATCCGGGTTTCTCTTATATCCGGATTTGGTCTAATTTATATACATTAACACAGGCTCTAATTTGGGACCAGAGAAAATCTCTCTTATATCCGGGTTTCTCTTATATCCGGGTTACACTGTATAAAGACAAAAAGAAAATGAAAAAAGAAAGAAAAGTTTTTAAAATTTAAGAGGGAGAAGAAAAAAGAAATGAAAGAAAAGAAAGAGCTTTTACAATAAAAACAAATTGTTGAAAACAGAATAAATGTAAGAGGTGAATAGCCAAAACTTAAGGAACAAAAGAAGCAAGAACCAAATTACCGAGAAAGGAGAAGAAAAAAATTAACAGAAGGAAAGAAAGAAAGAAAGAAAGAAAGAAAGAAAGAAAGAAAGAAGGGAGAATGATAAAGAAAAGTAAGAAATGTTTTAACAATAAATAAAGAATAAAACGTGTGAGAAAATTGAAAACGATAAAGAAAAACTAAATTTAAAATGGCAGAACACGAGAAAGAAGAAAGTGAAAAAGAAAGAATTTTTAAAAAGAATAAAATTATTTTTTTTTCTATTTTGTTCTTTATTTAGAAAGAAAAATGTTTTAGATAAAAGCAAACAGCAAATATGTTAGAAAGAAAAATGGAAATAACAAACAAAATTCACATGTTAAAAAATGATTAAAACGAAAATAAAAAGGTAAGGACAGCCGAAGTCAAATATATGAAATAAAAATGTCAGAAAAAAAAAAGATGGACGGAAAGAAAAAAGACAGAAAGAAAGAATTTACCAACGAAAAAAAAAAAGGAAAATATAAAGAAAAGTTTTATCGAAAAATGGAAACAAATGTAATAAAATAAAGAAAATATAAGAAAGAAAACGGAAAACTGAATGAAATGCAAAAGAAAATAGTAAGAAAAAAAGCAAATTTTATAAAAGAATTGACTTCATTGTTTTTTATTTCCTTTTTCTGTTTGTTTTAAAGTTTACCAACCTTTTGTAAGTTATTTAAAGCCAGAAAATATTTTTAGATTATAAGAATCTTTGGAGAGAATAATGATTAATTAACTCATAACTGAGCGGGGTGGGAATAAGTAGTTGATTGATACATTTTTCAAAAGGTATTTGCCCTTTAGGCAAATATAACGAATCTGACTAAAACTCGGTTCTGTGATTTTTCAGTTCAGAGCCGTCATCCATTCCAACAGACACACATCCATGTTTACAGCGCCTGATATTCCCAAGCAGTCAAACCATGGTCGACGTTGTTTTACTTCTTAAAATTTGAGAAAGAATGAATGATAGCTAAAGAGAAATGAATGAATGAAGAAATGAATGAGAAAAAAAAATGAAAAGAATAAAAACATTCAGATATGAAAAATAAAATCTCGGAAAAATGAAGACATCGATGAATTTTTAAAAAATTACATCTGAAAAAGAAAGAAAGATGTTAAGTAATAAATAAATGAATTAGATTGAATCTGAGGGAAGAAGTAAGGGAAGAAATGCAGTAGAAATAATAGGGAAGAAAAAGAGAAAAAATTTGAAGAAATAAAGAAGGAAAGAAAGAAATAAGACATTCAAACATCTCAGAATAGGAAGTGATCAATGAGATTTTTAAAAAGCATATCAGTAAAAGAAAGAAAGAAAGAAAAGAAAGATAGACAGAAAATAAAAAAGACAGAAAGAAAGAAATTAATGAAAGAAAAAAGTAAAGTAAGAAAGAAAGAAAAGAACGAAAGAATAGAATGAAAGAAAAAATGTTATTTCTTTGTTTCTTTCTTTACTTCTATTCTTTCGTGTTTTCGAACAGAAAGGATGAAAGAAAAGAAAGAATAGAAAGAAAGAAAAAATAAAGAAACAATAAAGAAAGAAAAGAAAGAAAAAGAATAGAAAGAAAGAAAAGAAAAAAGTACAGAAAAGAAAGAATAGAAAGAAAAGAAAGAATAGAAAGAAAAGAAAGAATAGAATGAAAAGAAAGAAAGAAAGAAATGAAGAAACCAAGAAAAGAAAGAAAGAAAGAAGGGAAAAAGAAAGAATGAAAAAAAGAAAGAAATCAATACAATCATCAGACAATCTGATAATTAAATATGAAATACAAAATAAGCACTAGAAAATGAAAAATGGACGAAAATTTAAAAAAAAAGACTTACAAAAACAAGAAAGATTAAAGAAAAAGAAACAAATACAGAATAAGATCTTGGTTTTCCTCCCGGTTGAAATAGTTTAAAAAATCAGAGTTCTGACCCATGTAAAACCCAGCACTCTAATGCTGATTTTCTCGGCAGGCAAACCTTTCCTAATTAACGCTCATTTGTTTCTTTCTGGTCGAATATAGGTAAATAAAAATTATGTAAAAAAAGAAAGAAAGATAAACGATTGTGATACTGAAAAATTTGGGGTGAGTTTTGTAGTACTTGTGTGTCTTCATCAATTTATCGGTTCCCAGGCCCACATAAGATCAAACTCATTTAGAGGCTTAGCGCAACTATAATAATATCCCATAATCTGACCCCCGGATAAATGATACCTCGCCAATAAAACCAAGTGCACAACAATAAGTAGGCAAATCACATGGGGGCAACTTGACAATAAAATGTGGTCAGTAAAACACCACAGGAAATTTAACAGCCAAACATTTCACCTTTCTTTATTTTCACTTATTTAGCATTTAATATATTGCTGAACTGAAAGGCCCTGTCACCGTCTTTGTCAATGATCAATTCGTCAAATGCCGTCTCCCTGGAGAGTGTCGAATTATGATATGCTAAACTGTTAGAGACCTGGACACCGTAAGAAAGCGTGTTCTCTCAACAGTCGTAATGTAAGTAGGTAAGTTAAGTGTTCATAATTTAAAGGAATCAACATTAAATTTGTTGAGTTCAGTGTTTCTCAAACAAGAATACATTTACTGCATATAATCATATATTCTTTGATTAGCGGCATTTAATAATAATTAAAATTTTCCTGATAATTCCAAGAATATTCTTTTTTAAATGCAACTGGTGGTTATGATATGTATATTTTTATATAGTTTTACGAAGAAGAATCTCTGAATATATTTCAGCAAATATCAAACAAAAAAAAGACACTATTTACATTATTCGGACTATTGTCCTCATCTCTGTCGCCATGTTTATCAAAACGTTTAGACCGATGTACGCTCTGGCCTTCTTCAGGTCCTCAAGGATACATGACACAGTGGATAAAGGCGTTAGTTAGATCCAGTAACAGGACCCAAAGAGTGTGAGTTCAATACATGGTTAAGGCGGTGAAGAACTTTGAGAGGGAAATTAACAGGAGATAACTGATAACTGACATCCATTAAATATGGCACGTGGAACTAGAAAAGTCTACCCCAGTGAGCGAAATAATGCGTTCAGTTCGGCATTCCAACAAGCTGAAGAAGGCCGTAGCGTACAACGGCCGAAACGTTGTGATAAACATGGCGACAAAAATGAGGACAATAGTCCGAATAATGTAAATAGTTTACATAATACCTCATCTCAGAAATATAGACAGATACTAAAGGACCGAAACGTTGTAATAAATATGGCGACAAAGATGAGAACAATAGTCCGAATAATGTAAATAATGTACATAATACCTCATCTCCGAAATATAGACAAAAAAACAAATGCAATATCAAATCCGACAATCTTGAAGATAATTCAATAAGACCCAAAAAAAATATTTTTCTTGGGGTTTGGAGTTTACATAATTTAAGAAAAAACAGATTTGCCAAAGAAAAATCTACAATGAATATTTATTTTAAAAAATTGAATTTGTCAGTGTGATTTTGAAATTCGTCCAATTACAGATGATAAAAGAGATTTTTAATAAAAATGTGCTTGAAGCATCGAAAAATTTAAACTTTAATGTAGGTATCTACAAAAGATGAGTTTCTCTAAAATGAACTTCTATGAGGAAAAAATAACCAAAACTTAATAAAATCAAGGTTTTAACGTCAACATCTTACGTTACTATTAAAAGGAAGCTCAAAGGATTTTTTGATTATTTAATTATTTTTATCCTTCTTAGAACCTACGAAATTTTAGTTAAAAAATTGTTTTTCTTCTTGACCAGAAATTAGTATGGAAAGTTTTAACGTCATTGATTTAAAAATTCTTGCAAAAATCAATTAATTTCTTGATTTTAATGAAACTTTCAACAAAAGTATTTTAAAAATGTTTCTTGTTTTAGACAATCTGGGCAAAAAAAATACTTTTTTTTTTTTAGATCTGAAGCGAAAATGTCATTAAAGATTGTATATCCCAAAAAAGAAATACCAAAGGTTTAAAAGGCATTTTAAAAAATGGAAACTATCGCTTAATGCTTCTATTTTAGTTTAAATCCGAATCTAATAGATTAAATTTAATATTTCCAATAAGCAAAATAGTAATTATTACACTTATTTAATTTTATGAAATTTCAGGAAATTCATTTTTGTATCGCTTAATGGTTATATTGTTAATAACGACAAGTCCTTGGAGAATTTATATCATCAGTTTTTTGTCTTTGTTTTTCCTTTTTTATTTTTGTCTAACAGGATCCTTGGTGAGAGAAAATCTTCTGTGAATCGTAAAATAAAAAAATGCTATAAAACTTAGTGATGATTTGACGACAATTGATTTAATTGTCTTTCTGAATAACATGGACACTGCTGCCATAAGAAAATAATTCTAATGAATTTTACACAAATTGTGTTCAATTTTTAATTTTAATTATAATAATTCATAAATTTTTAAATCTTCTAAAATCCTGTATTAATTTGTCACGATTAGTTGATGTTGTTATTAAATAAAAACGATATTTAATAATAATAAAAGGGAACGCTTACTACAATTCAGTGAACACAGTATTTTAAAAAGAATTTTTTAAATTTTTGCATGTGTATATACTTACCAATCTTTGTAATTACGGATGTCAATACACGACATTAGCCGGAGATATGAGCAGTAACTCTAGTAATTTAAAGTTTATTGTTAATTTTCTAACATTTTCTCAACAGCCGTCTTAGACTATAAAGCAATTATACCTAAAATTCAATAAAATATTAGATTACTTAGAATATTTTACTAAATTTTGAAAGTTACATAACATTTACTTAAAAATGGGAAAGATTACGCGATCTATACATCTGTCATCATCTCACAAAACTAGCTATCTTTTAAAAAATGTTTTTTTCGCTATTTTAAACTAAAATTAAGCAATATTTCGTTTGAATTCTAATTAAGTTTTAAATCAGTATAATCTTCCCGAAATAAAGTTATAGAAATGTATATTTTATTTAAAAAAAAATAATAATAATAAATAGAATTATGTCGTGTTGTCAGATTTGTCAAAATGGCCGATTTTAGCGATTTATAAAAAATAATTCCAATCAACTTAAATTCGGTTTGAAATACAGCAAAAAAAATTGCTTATAGGAAATATTAGATTTATTCTGTGAGCTTTGGTTTAAAACTAAAATAGAAGCATCAAGAAATATTTTTCATTTTAAATGCATTTTAAAACTTGAAACCTCTTTTTTTTAGAGGTAGCTACTTTAATCCGATTTTCGCTTCAGAAATATTTTTAAAGAAGTTTGTTTTATTTATTATTTTCACAACTATCAATATATTTTTTGTATGGAAGATCAAATGAGAAAGGTTTTGAATCGCCTGCCTCTCAAGAGATCAATGTCTTAGTTATTATTGGAATTGACCCACATTTATTTAGCATTTCCTTAAGTTTAGTAAATTTTAAAAACAGAGTCATTATAAATAAATCATAGACATCAAACACGTAAACAAATAATAAAAAAATAATGCAATGATTTCAACTTGAAAATATCATTTAGCTAGTTTTTTTAATTTTTTTTTCATAATTCTAATGAAGTATAGAAATGGAAAATTTATTCTACTAAGTTTCATAAAAGCCTATAGAATAAAAAAAAACGTATTTTAATTTTTGGTTATATAAGGTTAAAGTAATTTATTTTAAACATAAATAATACTAATGTTTTGATTATTTGACAGCTATGATTATCTGTAAAAGGATGAGCACAAAATGCGATTTGCAGGTCAGAAACTCTAGAATCAAGCAGACGCGGAAGTTTAAATATTTGTGAAGCGTCTAGCCAGAGTACGGTAAGTGTGAGACTGAAATCCGTAGAGGTATTGTGATGGCCAATGACGCATATTGCGCGGCAGGAGGATTTCTTTGGTAACAAAGAAAAGAATACTGAGCTCTTACGTGGCATCTGTTCTTCTTTATGGCAGCGAATGTTGGACTATTTCCTCAAAGATGAAGAAGAGACTCGAGGCGACAGAGACGTGTTTCTACAAAAGGATGCTAACGATATCATGGACCGAGCGTGTGAGCAATGGTGAGGTCTTAGAGAGGATGCAAACAAGGAGACTTATACTTAACATTACAAAGAGGCAGCTGAGGTTTCTGGGACACATAATGAGGAAGGAGGGCCTGAAGAATATGATACTCACGGGTCAAATAGAGGGAAAGAGAGACAAGGGAAAACAACGCATGACATACCTAACGGCCTTAAGCAACTGGTTGACAGAACGCGGTCTGGGGGTGGTAGCAGAGGGAAGGGAATTGTTAAGAGCTGCAAGGGATAGAAGGATGTAGAGAGCCATTATCGCCTACATCCATAAACATATAAAAAGAAAGAAGGTGTTCCGTATTTCTTAATTTTTCTTTTCTTTTTCTCGTTCTTTTCAAGATTAAGGAATCAAAGTTGAAGACATTTATTCTTAACCTATAAAGCAGACGTACAATAAATTTAATAAGAGACGTGCTGTCTTTGTGTTTGCTTTCTCCTCGTTCCCTTTTTATTGTGTTACTACCTATCTGGACTGTGTCATGTTTCGGTTAAGAGTGGTCAAGAAACGTATTTGGGTTTGCTTGACAACAAACAGAATGATCTCCTGTGAAAGTGAGTAAGAATCGGTTAACTACGCTCAAGTGACATACATCACCATGTGGGATTTTGGTATTGCAATTTTAGTTTCTAGATGACTTCCGACGATAACAGTTCGTAAGAAAAATAGACGCTCATCATGCGATCGTAAGGGATGAGAAATACACCCACAAGCCTATTCCATTACTTTTTATGTAGGGGAAAATGAAATTTAATCCCGGAGATCTTGGGTCTATTTGAATATTTAATGTGTAAAGAATAAAGGAATATTGTTCAATAACAACTGACTTTTCTGAGCATTCTACATCAACTTTGTCTGTCATTACGAACATTTGAACTCCAACTTCCTGAAACACATACATTTGAAATGTCATCCTATTAAATCAAATGTTTTTTTTTTATTAATTGTACTTCTGTCACTCCATACTTTTCCCATATTTTCTATTCTGTTATATCAAATTTATTTACAAATGTTAACTTCTGTTTGTTGTTTCTCAGTACCTGTTCGTGTTTTCCCATCTGAGCCAATTCCCATTATAGTTTGTTTTTTTTAACCTGGGGTTCTTACATTTATATGTTGCGAATTCGTAACATTATACAATTTATTTTGCTTTTCGCGTGTACTCATATTCGAAAATGAGTCTTATTGATTTTTCCGCACATTTCACTTCGGTAAGTCTTAGAAGCTAATGTTTCTGAAAAAAAATGAAAAATAACATTTTATTTTTTTTGACAATTTATGGCAATAATTATTTCAGACAGCTGATCATAATAGCATTTTCATAGAATGATGCCAAGAAGACAAATCCTCCTGATTAATTATTAATTCCAGCTGGTCGGGTGGCTAAAAGACCCCACAGCCCTAGTTGATAACTCATTGAAGGTCCGTCTATTCATTGTCCCACCTCGAAGTCCATAGCCTCATTGCCCCCATACTTTGAGATGCTTTCTAAGTACTGGTCGAACCTAGTAGGCACATGACTGCAAATAGAAAACACCCGATGCGGATCGAACTCACTTCTGTAGCTACAGACACCTTGACTCGATTGCTGACCACTGGATACTTAAATGCCCACTATACAAGATAAAGACGCTTGGTATTTACTAGTCTTAGCGACAGTATAGGTCATCCAGTGAGAATCGAACTCATTATTATTATAATCATCGGCTCTGTTAATTTCATAGCCTACGTTCTACGTTGAGGCAGTATTAGGTGTATAATTTATATTAATAGTTTGTGATCTTTTATTGTTGACAGAGTTGCTGACATCGCCAGCGAAACTTATTGCGCCGCTAATCCGTTTAGTGACAGACGGCTTGGGAGACATAGCGGCGTTTTCACACATCCCACGCAGTATCTTAAAGAAAAAAAATGAAAAGAAATAGAAAAGAAGTTAAAACAACTAATGAAATAATAACAAAAAGCGACAAATGACAAATGGGGGAATAAAAAGGAAGCACAAACTGTCACGGCGTCGCTTCTTGAAGCGTTAAAAATATGACAAGACATTGAAATATTCACTTGTGAATTTATTGACATAGTCGAATGTTTGTTTTCATCAAAATCGTATGGAAAATCTCCTGAGAAATTTGCTTCTATTATTGTACTCATTTTGAGGTGTTGTGCAGTTGTAGATTTTAAAAGTCACGATACTACGTTATCTTCAGATTTTAATGTCATATCCCAAATTTTCAAACACTCCAAACTATTGGATTAACCCTTCAAACTTAGCTACTGATTCCAATAAAATTTAGTGCTATGGTCCCCTATTAATGAGGTTGAACCGTACTCCATGATTGACTGATTGATTTGACATTTTATGGTTTACGACCCAATTACACCGAGAAATGATTTGATCAGCACCGTTTCTTGACCTGTTTATGAACATCATAAAATACGGTATAAATATTCGAAATAAATTCCGTTATTAATTATAAGTATATAAATAAAATCCGATATTAATTATAGGTTTATAAAAAAAAAATCCGGTATTAAATTATAGGTCCATGTTCATCTTATTTCTTTCCCTATAATGAGCACGGCAAATGTCCTTAAGTGTTTGACATTTACCAAAAAAAAAAAAAAAAAAAAGAAAAAACTTCAATAGGGTTTTCTAAAGAATACTTCGAGCTTAATGAACAAAAGAGTTGGAGAAACACTTCCCGTGATAGGTTTCATTGATAAAACAGTTGGCCAGATTTATAGCTTGGCCCTTACATCAATTTTGTTCATGTTTGCTGCTGTATATAGTAAAATCGGCGATGATTGTACACTCCGATGCGATCCGATCTATATGTGATCTTCAATTATATTTAATGTAAGATTCAATAATGACCTTTAATCTGGTATTAACTGGTACAAGATATGGCTCGTTAAAAACGAAATTTGTCTCTTTTAATCGTTGAAGAGAATCTTTTCTTTTTCCTGTCATCAGAATAACCGATGCTAAATTCCAGGAGAGTGTTTCTTTTTAACTTCTCAGACTAAAATTTTCTGCTGACATAAAGTGGAAAGATTATATTAAAATAGGAACCTCCAACGATACCTAAGATTTAAAATGCATTTTAGAAATCATTCTTGAAGCTTTTATTTTAGATTTAATTGCAAGCAAATATAGCAAATTCAATATTTACAATGAGCAAATTACTTTGCTGCATTTCAAACTGAATTTAAACTGAGTGGAATGATTTTCTTTGTAAATCGCAAAAATCGGCCATATTGACAAATCTCTCAAGCCAACATAATTCACTTTATTGAAAAAAATATTTCAAAAATTAAATATAATTTTCTGAGATTATATTTGCGGAAAATTAAAAGATTTAAATGTTAATCAATCTGACTGAAAATAAATATTACTTACATTTAGTTTAAAATATCACAGAAAAGCATTTTTGACATTAGGTGGGTGATTTATAAGATGTTCATGGACTTATGGCTTGCTTAATGCTTGCCATTTTGAAGTAAACGGCAATTAACCGTAAATATTACTTAACGAATACAACGTGAACACCTTTTTATATAATTTTAATTGCACAATAATCTTAAATACTTAGGAAAATAGTTTAAGTAATTTTATGTTTACCGTATTTGACCCCATATAAGGCGCACTTTTTTTTTTTACTAAAAATATCTTTTCAAATTCCCCTGCGTCTTATATTCCATATGTAGGTTTCAAATTCGTTATTGTCGGCCGAAATTAGCTACCTAGCAATTCCTATTAGCTTAGACATTAGAGTGATTTTCATATACCTATTGTGATTGTTTAAAAGGCTATTATGCAGATTAAAATATTATCATTGATAATATTCATTGTATTAATCTCATTACGTTTAATATTAGTACTTTGTTTCACTAAAATTATATGCAATGAATTCAAATTATATATTCGTAAAATATATTTGTTTCATTAATATTTTTCTTGCAATAAGTTCCTATTCCATTGCTATAAATACAATCAGAATTTTTATATCCTAATTATTCCAATAAGACGTTTACAAGACACAAGTTTTATGGATATATATAAATGATATAATAAAGTTTTCATAGGCTCGTGTTCTTTTTTTCCTATTATTTTTCGTTCAATTTTAATACCTTTTAAATATAGTTTAGGCTGTACCATTTACGAATAATTTTACAAATTTTGCAAATTACTATTTTTTTCTTGATTAGCCATGCTGATTTTGGGGTGCGTCTTATACACCCGTGCCTTATATGTCGTCTTATATGCGCGTCTTATATGCTGTCAAATACGGTAATTAAACTTTTCGTACTTTGCCTTTATAGTGTTACTTAAGAAGGCACTTGTCGAAGAAATGTGAGAAAATTACCAATAAAATTAAATTCATTATAATTACCTCTCTTATTTTCGGATAATATCGAGTATGAACATCCATATTTACAAAAGTTGTCACGTTTATACACACATAATTTTTAAACACATTTTTAAAATAAAGGGGTATCTCTTAATTTTAGTAAACGTTTCTACATATGATTTTAAACATATTTTATATTTAATAACAATATCACCTAATTCCAGGGCCAGCGTGTCTTACCCCCGAAACACCTGACTGGGGTGGGGGAGCGCGTTTTGTTCTGGGTTCTGACATTTTTTTCAGCACCGTTTTATAGCCACCCACTATTTTTTTTTTAATTATTTTAAAAACTGACGTTGCATTGTCAGTCATCACCTAATAATAGGCATCGTGTATCTGAAAGGCCGTTGCAGTGAGTAATACGCAGGCAGTCCTGGTGAGATTGGAGCCCCAAAAGGGCTAGTTTTAGCAGGGTTTTTTTGCTTTTTTACTTTCTACATTTTTTCTACCTAAGTTCTATTGTCAATCATCAACTATAATAAACGACCGGCCGGTGCTTACTAAACCGAATCACTCAACCACGTGGGAGCGCCCCCCCCCCCGCTCATGCCTGCCAGGGAGGGGGGGGGCAAAACTACTAATTTCAGTGGCACTTATTTTTTTAATTGTAATTTTCTTTCCGAACAGTTCTTTTATATCAATTAAGAGGACAGTAAATTTCAAAATGGAATAGTCACTTTCAAAATGGAATAGTCACTTTCAATTTGAAAATAGTAACTTTCAAATTGGACTAGTCACTTTCAATTTGAGAATAGTAACTTTCAATTTGAGAATAGTAACTTTCAATTTGAGAATAGTCACTTTCAAAATGGAATAGTCACTTTCAATTTGAAAATAGTAACTTTTAAAATGGAATAGTCACTTTCAATTTGAAAATAGTAACTTTCAAAATGGGAATAGTAACGTTCGAACTAAACGAATAGAAAATATAAAAAAATAATTCTATAGAACTAAATGATTGAATCTTCGTTATAAATAAAGCATGTTAATTAAAGTATCATATCTTCCAGATTTAAGGATTTCGTGATTTTGCCTTGGTTGGCTGCAATGAAATTTGTGCACATTGCCGGTGTTACCATTTTAAGGGCAGAATTTGTATAGTTTTCTCGGGTCTGAAGCCTATGCTTTTTAATTCTCTAGGTTAACCCTTGTCTCATTAAAATTTTGTGGGTACTTTCAGCTAATTTCCTCTTTACTTCAGCTTCGAAAATTGACCAAACATTCTCCGTCGGATTGCGTATGGGGCTGTGAGGTCCTAGCCTAAAAAAAATTATCATCGGCAGATTCCTCCTCATCTAATTCAATTTTTGAGTGTCAAGGTGCATTGTCGATGACAAGGACGACAGATCGATCTACTTTTCTTGGCTACACGCAGAGTTTTTTTTAACGAAATCACACGCCAAGTTACTTGTGCACGATCCCCGCCTGACTTCGCTGTAAATTAGGCCAAGTTGCTGATACAGCCTACTGCATATATGTTGACAGCTTTTGATGCTGTTGCAATTGTGCTGCACCTTGTGCTTTTTCCAGTGTAATTGTGAGTTCAATCCTTGGGGAGGGCATTGTATACTTGGAAACAGTGGAAATAGGGCGAGTAATAATTGAGCAATACAAAGAGTAAGAAGTATACAAGTTACTCCTAGAAATGGTCAGTGAAAGGAGAACAATCTACACCGATAGATTAAATAAAATGTTCGAAATTTCCTGTAGATTATCCAGGTATACTGTTGAAAGCCGTGACCACCTTTTTATATAATTTTAATTGCACAATTATCAATAATATATAACGGCAGAAACGTTGTGATAACGACAACAAAAATGTTGTATAATAGCCGCCATGGAAATAGTGTAAATAATGATAATTCCTTATCATGTACATTCAGACAGATAATATCTATCTATATGTATTATATTGTAATTATTTACACTATTTACATTCTTCGGACTGTTCCTCTAATCTTCGTTGCCATATTCATGACGTACCCACAGCTTTCTTCAGCTGATTGGAATTTCGAAATGAATTCTTTATTTCACCTGTCGATTTCCGTATTTCTTAATTTTTCTTCTCTTTTTCTCGTGCTTTTCAAGATTAAGGAATCAATGTAGAAGACTTTTATTCTTAACCTATAAAGCAGACGTAAAATAAATTTAATAAGAGACGTGCTGTCTTTGTGTTTGCTCTTCTCCTCGTACCCTTTTTTATTGTGTTATTACCTATCTGGACTGTGTCATGTTTCGGTTAAGAGTGGTCAAGAAACGTATTTGGGTTTGCTTGACAACAAACAGAATGATCTCCCGTGAAAGTGAGTAAGAATCGGTTAACTACGCTCAAGTGACATACATCACCATGTGGGATTTTGGTATTGCAATTTTAGTTTCTAGATGACCTCCGACGACAACAGTTCGTAAGAAAAATAGATTCTCATCATGCGATCGTAAGGGATGAGAAATACACCCACAAGCCTATTCCATTACTTGTTATGTAGGGGGAAAAGGAAATTTAATCCTGGAGATCCTGGGTCTATTTGAATATTTAATATGTAAAGAATAAAGGAATATTGTACAAGAAAGAACAAACGACTTTTCTGAGCATTCTACATCAACATTGTCTGTCATTACAAACATTTGAACTCCAACTTTCTGAAACACATACATTTGAAATGTCATCCTATTAAATCAAATGTTTTTTTTTTATTAATTGTACTTCTGTCACTCCATACTTTTCCCATATTTTCTATTCTGTTATATCAAATTTATTTACAAATGTTAATCTTCTGTTTGTTGTTTCTCAGTACCTGTTCGTGTTTTCCCATCTGATCCAATTCACCTTATTCTTTTTTTATTTATTTTTTTAATTATCTACACTATTTAGATTCTTCGGACTGTTCTCCTCTTCTTCGTTGCCATATTCACGACGTTGCCATATTCACGACGTTGCCATATTCACGACGTTGCCATATTCACGACCTACCAACGGCTTTCTTCAGCTGATTGGAATTTCGAACTGAAACCTTTATTTCGCCCGTCGATTGTTTTATTTCCATGTGCCATTGAGATATCTTCCGGATATCTCGGTATTTACTCTGTCCGCCCACTTGGACGAGGTGTGACACAAGGTCTATTTTTAGGTAGGCTCCCGAGCGTGTACGCCCGGGGCAGGAACAAAAATTTCCCCCCAGTAACCGCATCCGTCGGTTGCGCTTGCCTCTGTACGAACACCGACCCTGGTGCAATGGGAGGGCGCGGCCTCGAGCAATTGTTCCCCAGGATTAGGCACCTATTTAGTATTATTTTCCTCAGTTGTTCCATCAGTACTTCTCAGAGAAGCCCCTGAGCGCACTTTGTCCAAAGATAGAGACGCAACTGAGAGATGATAAGAAAAGATGAATTTACACAGAAAGAGTAAGGTAGACAATATCAGTTATCTCCCTTTAACTCTCCAAGATTTTGTTCGCCTCTGCTGTAGCCAGGTATTGAACTCATTCAAGTGATTGAATTCTACCAACGCTTTCAACCACGGCTATGTCTCCTTGAGAACATCAGTGTATAAATTTTGGGGACTTAAAAAACTAATGTCTAATGAAACTGTTTTTTTTTTATCAGAGCTCATATTAGAGTTTTGCTGTTATTGCTTTTCTCTAGCACTTCGTATTACTGGTTCCCATATTGTATTAATTTCAATGCTTGGACGACTTAGTAGATTTGTGTGGCTTAGCATGTTCCTTAAGTTTTCGTATTTTCCAGTGATGTTCTCTGTTTATTATTTTAAATTCATCTCACAGAGTGCGGTGATTTTCCTTTTCTCTCCATATGTGGTCAACTACGCCTGATTTTTCTATTCCCCCACGTATTACGGGTTTACGGTGTTCCTGTACTTTTATCTTAAGGGGGCTTCATCTTTATCCTTTATATTTCTTACCACAGCTTTATGGGATAGTGTACTCACAGTCTTTAATCATGTTTTACTTTATGGTCGGTCTTACTCGGAAGATGATTCTGTGAATTGTTGAACCACTTTCGAGGGTCGTCCTGAGGTTAAATGGACCACAAATCTTTTTTATTTTCCTGATAATCCCTTCACATAGGATAGGCAGAACGAAGCTGTTTTCTAAGTGTTGTCATCCTATTGCACTCTTCCATCCCAGTTGGTCGAAGATGCTGCCATGTACCCCGGGTAGTTGTTACGTTTTAGGGTCATGCTTATACTGATCATTTCTTGTTCATATATCTCTGGGTCGCCGTTCATGAGTTTTGCTTGATGTTGTAAGAATCGGACGATCCCTTTCTTTACACTCTATGGGTGTTGGGAGTCGAAGTTGAAGTATTATCCGCTGAATGATGGCTTACATTATACGGATGTCTTGAAACTATGCTCTGTTCAGGATATTACTACATCCAGGAAAGCTAGTTGTTTTCTCACTACATTGTGAAATCTATCGATGATCTTATTGAGTTCACATGGTCCAGTAAAAGCTGGAACTCTTCCACGTGTGGCCAGAGTATGAAGGTGTCATCTATGTATCGCAACCACAGAGTTGGCGTTATTGATGTAGATTCTAATGCCATTTCTTCAAATTATTCCATGTATATGTTAGCCATTGCTGGTGATAATGGCGAGCCCATTACTAAGTCTTGATCCTGCCGATATAGCGATTTTCCAAGCGTAGCTTAGATGTGACACAAGGCTGAAAGTATAGGACACCTAACTCACTACTCAGTCATAAATGTTCTAGCAAGACAAGCTTGCTAACCATTACACCGCCCCGAGATGCCCTATCTTGCCGATATTGCAATTTTCCAAGAGTAGCTTAGATTGGACACAAGGCCGAATGTAGGAGCACCCAATGAGTATCAAACTCTCTACTCAGTCAATGAGTATCAAACTCTGTTAACCATTACACCGCCGCGAGTCCGATATAGTAATTGTTCCAGGCGTAGCTTAGATTGGACACAAGGCCGAATGTAGGAACCCAATGATTACAAACCGCCTCGAGGTACCCAATCCATTACCGCCTATACCCAATCCTACCGCTATATGCCCGATCCCATTCCGAAGTATGTTGCTTGTGTGCAAAAAGTTAGCATCTCCATCAGATTATATGCTCAGTTGGTATACTGATCCGTTCTCCTAGAGATTAGTCCGAGGCCAGTATATGTCCGTCTACAGCCTCCGCCTTATGTACCTTGGTGAACAAACACACTACGTCTGGTTGGATGGAATGGGGGTAGCTTTGATTATTTCCACGAAGTGGGCGGAGTTCTGGAGATATAATGGTGACTTTCCTATTAATGGATCAATGAAATCTAAAAGGGAGCGACTCAGAGGGTGGAGCACAGAGCTTTGGCAGCTAACAATTGGACCTGAGCAGAATATCGTCTTTGTGAATTTGGGGGAGATCGTATATATGTGGTAGCTTGCTGTAACGTTGTTAAAGCTGCCATTATGACTGAGGTGGGAAGTGGTTCTTGTTCTTGATTAGGATCGGCAACAATTCTCTTTCTGTTTTCATTAGTGTATCTTTATTTACTTTACTATAGCTACCATTTCTAATTAGGTCTTCCAGTTTTTCCTGTATATTCCGATTTGCTCAATTGCATTGCATTTTTCAGCTGGTAGTATGATGATGATGTCAATCCTCTGTAGGGTCTTGAGTGCTAGCCTCTACAGTTTTGTGATAACAGAAAATATTTCCTTCTTTTTTAATAGATTGTGGATTGAATCAATTAAGTTTAGCCATAAACAATTCCCATATAAAATATAGTTACATTTATTCAATTAAATATTCACTATTATTGACAATGTCGTGTCGACACTTGTCAGACAGCTCTTTGATATATTTTGAGTACAATTCCATAGTTTTGATGTGAAAAAAAATTGAACTCTTGAATTTGTTTTCATTAAAGAAAATTGTCCCATTAAAGCGTCTTACAGTGATCAATATAGGTAATAATTATTTGGTGCAAGGTCACGTGAATTCTTGTGTTATTCATATAGCCTTGTATTGTCATGGAAACTGCGACATCTTTTGCATATAAATGTGCATTTTGCCTTTTTAAGAGACCTAAATGAACAATAACCCGGCAAATTCACCATACGCACAATATCCCTTTTTTCCCCTACGAGCTCAGCCTTTGGAATTGTCTGTAGAGAATGATTGGTTTTTGC